>CANXYI010470795.1:0-10470 GCA_948208565.1 Hura crepitans
ATTCAAGACACTAAAGGGCCAATTACTAGCCAAAAGGGGTTTTGGTTAACTAAACTTTGATCGAGTATTTGACTGAGTAGAAAGTGATGAAAATGAGTGAATTAAAAATTTTAGCAAAACCAATAAATTATTTTAGGCTAAGAACTAATGAATAGTGACTTTAGTTGGGGTTATGCCAGGACAATTGCAAGAAGTGCCTAGATGAACCCAAAAATATCATGCCCTAAAGCTCACAAATTCCAATGAGTCTATTGGAGAAGGAATTTTAATATTTTAAGGTCATTTGATATTTTTTTGAAAATTTTGAAATACATAGGTGAATAGTAACCCTAACTCCCAGCGGAGTTTTGAGCTAAAATTTTATGGGACCCTTAATGTATATAATCGAGGATTTTTGGAACTAGAATCATAATTTTTGGAAGCCTAGAGAAATTACTTAGAATTTTCAAAATTTAAAACAAAATAGAATTAATTTAGGCCGTCCAATCAACAAGTGGCATGATCTTAGCCATACACCTTGCTAGTTTACCTAAGTGTACATGTGTGCATGTGTATGGAATAAAAGGAAGCCATCTTCTCCCTTTCAACCTTAAAAGTCGATGCCATCCACCATGAATTCCCCCTCCCATTTTTTTCTCTCTCCTCTCACCCTAAAATCCCATAAAAATTATATAGATCTTGACTTCCATGAGTCCTAAAAGATACTCTAACTGATAAAAATGGAAAAGGATGCCTAGAAATAGAGATGTGAGCACTTAATGAATAACGCACTTTTGTTGGGTAAGTGATTTCTTTCAAGGTTTATAATTTTTCATAGAGAGCATTTGAGGTGTAGATGTCATATATGAAGAGAGAATTCAATTTGGAGTTATGTGTAATTTTGTAGGAATTTTTAAAAAAGGAACCCTAATATCCCATTTTAAGATAAGGTAGAGAATGGTGGAAAAAGATGGAATTGGTGGTTCTGGAATGGCTTCGATATGACTAGAAGCCCATTGTAAGTGAATTTAACTGAAACATACTTTATATGTTAGATGAATGTAGGATTGAAGTTATAGGTCTGTATATGGAAGTTTTGGTTTTGTGGGTGTGTATGTTGATGTGAATGTGATATGCATTATAGGAGGTGTAATTAGAGGATATAAGATGACAGAGATGTGCATTGGATGTGAAAAGTATGTGTAGGCATGTGATACATGTATGACTAAGTGTATGTCTTGGATGCCATGGTAAGAGTATGGATATATGGAATGAAGGCATGAGATCTTAGGATGGTAACATGATGTATGACATGGAAGTGATATGGGACATGGAAATAATTACATGGTTATGGGAAAAAAAGGGGATGATAAATTATGATGTGGAAATGATGTATGTGGAAATGGCATTTGAGGACATGGCACATAATAAGTATAGTGTACAATGTTAGGTGAAAGTTTACGAGTTAATTAAGATATGTTGTTTAAGAATTTAGGTTAGAAATGATTGCTAGGTGTGTTAAGATAAACTTAATGTGGGATGGTGTAAAATACTTTAAGGTATAATGGTTTGAGGTGAAGGAAAAGTGAAATTGACTAAGAGATTAGCAGGAACAAATTTTTAAATGAATAGTAACATTTATGTAAAGAGGCTTGTAAATGTCTAGAAAAAATAACGATGACCCGTAATTATCTAAAAATATAACCAGATTAAATGAACTAATAACTGTGTCTTATTGACTTAAACATAATTTAAATAAATATATAGTGGAGAAGAAAAATCATTAGTTGGTCTAATTTAGAAATAGAATTGGAAATAGAACTACAATTTATTAAAGTACTGAAGGAATAAATTTTTTAGCAAGGCAATATACTATTAATACACAAATAATGAATTGGCAAAAATTGGAAAGAACTAACAAAGGGTAACTTTGTAGAATCTAGGTATAAATTGGATAGTATAATTAATAGAGTACCAAAGGTATATGCATGGTATAATTATTATAAAAAATTCCATAAAGACATATTGAGCAAATTATCAAACAATACAAGAAATAAACTATCATTATACTTATTATAATAACAAGGGTAAATTATTAAACTAGGGAACTAATTCATTATAAAATAATGAAAGGAAGAGGTAATATGAAACCAAAGGGTCAAATATTTTGTGATAAATGACCATAGGGAAAAACGAGCATATTCTAGTAGGAGAAAACAATTAGCACAAAATATAATATGAGATAAAAGAAAAATGAACAATATTAATCCAAGGGATGAAACTTGAGTTGAGGATATGGTAACTTGATGAAACTAGAGAGACATTAGATAGAACTTGTTGAATAAATAAAGCGAGTTGACAAATAAAGATAATACGTATTTTTATGGATATTCTAGATAATGAAATTAGTGGTTATAAAAATAAATAAAATGGAATGTGGGATACGGGTTGAGTATAAACTAGATAGGTTGACCGGTTAACTAAGGATTAGTAGCTGCTAGAGCTTGAGTCTGAATGGATTTTAACATATACATGGCGGGTGCAGCCATTAAGCATTAATTTAAGCTTGCATGCTTCAGGTATTAGGAGGTGTATGAACTAATCCCTACTACCCACTTGTGGATATTAGGAGGTCCAATAGGGCTGCTTCCTGCCATCCACCGAATGTATTGCTTGTGATGATATGTATTAGGATATTGGGAGGTCCCACAGGGCTGATCCCTGCTATCCCCTTTATAGATATTAGGAGGTCCATAGACTGATCCTTACTATCTGCCTTTTTGATATTAGGAGGTTCTTAGGAATTGACCCCTACTATTGGTCAAAAGGTGTGTATAGAAACCAAGGTCTAAAATGTGGGGCATTGTACAGCATGGTATTTTTCTCATTCTCAGACTGGGTAGGTGCAACTATCGAGGCCTAAAATAATGACTGCTGTACAACGTGATTCTCATTATCTAGTGGTTAGGAGTTTAACCTTGTGGGTATAAATGGAATAATTAAAGAACTTGAACAGATTTAATAACACAATTAAAAGGACTTATATCTTAATTATCATAATTGAGATAGCCTATGAGTAAAGTCAATAAAAGTAAGAGATAAGCTGTAAGAAGAGACTTAATAAACTCACATAATCTTAGCAGGAACCCTGAAGAAAGTAAAAGACTGATGAAATTGTGATGGAAAATAAAAGCATTTAGAAAGAAGTAAATTATAAAAAGAGAACAAAATGTAAGATCTTCTTAATCTAACCTCAAAAGAAATACCTAATCAAAGTAAAGCATATAGTAACCTCTACATATAAGATGAAAAGGGCTTATTTGGAACGACTAATCAAGAAATGATGAGAACATGTGGATAAACTATTTAAGTCAGGTAACTTAAGTAGTGATATAGTAATGGTATAATGATATATATTAATATAAATCACAAGTAAGCAAAGTTAAAATAGCCTCAAAAAACCTGGGTTAATGGCCCAGATGAGGTACAAAAAGCAAATTAATAAATAGCCTCAAACCACTACTTTAAGAGGAAAGAAATATGACAAGAAACCATAATAGGAAGATTTAAAATAGTAAGTAGATGACAATAGGAATTGATTGTGTGCATGATTTTGTTTATGATACAATGTCTGTTTGGTTAAATTCACCACTGAGTGTATACTCAGTGTATCGAGTGTCCAATGCATAGGTGATAGATTAAGATGGTATGATGAGGGCGACTAATAGTGCAGCTGAAGACTATCCTAGTATGATGTTTTCTTATTAAATTATAGTGCTAGAGGAAGTCCTAGCATTTAAAAGTCCTAGAGGAAGGTTCAAATGAGAAAGATCATTGAAGGAAAGTTAAGTAAGGATATTACCTTGTAATGCCAAGATAATACTAAAGATCTATATTTAACAACGAGATGGTGTGAACAATATTGATGAGATAAAGGACATTGAAGTAAGGGTGAGCATATGACGACACTTACTTTTATAGTGCTCTATGTTCTAATTAGGAATAGAGTGTAAGAATAGGGAAGGTAGTGGAAGTACACAGTTTAGCATTCTCTAATAGTAGAAGGATGATAGAATCAAATGGAATAGTGTTAAAAGTACATTAGGGGAGCTCCACCCACAACAAGAGTAATCCAAAAAAGGGAAATTTAACCAGTAAAGAATGAAGATGCACCTGTAAAAGATCATATATAGAGCGATACGAAGGTCTAACCGAAATAAAAAGAGAAAAGAATAGAAGTATAGTAATGGCATGTGGAAATAACTAACCATACGACCACATAAAATTTTGAGGATGAAATTTCTTAAGAGGGGAAGATTTTTAATGCCCGAAAAATCATTGTTTTGTGAAAAATATACCTGAGCTCGATACAGTGATGTTTAGGACACTAAATGGCCACTTAGTAGCCAAAAGGGGTTTTGGTCAACTGAACTTTGATCGATAAGAAAGTGATGAAAAAGTGTGAATTAAAATTTTTAGCAGAACTAATAAAACAATTTGGGCTAAGAACTAATGAATAGAAACCTTAGTTAGGGCTGTGTCGGGACAACCCGGGGAAGTGCTCGAACAGACCTAAAAATATCATACCTTGAAGCTCAAAAATTCTAATGAGTCTATTGGAGAAGGAATTTTAATGATCTAAGGTCATTTGATACTTTTTCAAAATTTTAGAATTACGCAAGTGAATAGCAACCCTAGCTCTCAGAGGAGTTTTGAGCTAAAATTTTGTGGACCCCTTAATGGATATAATCGAGGATTTTTGGAACTAGAATCACGATTTTTGGAAGCCTCAAGAAATTACTTGGAATTTTCAATGCTTAAAACCAAAAGAATTAATTTGGGCCGTTCGATCGACAAGTGGCATTATCGTGGCCATACAACTTGCTATTGTACCTAAGTGTACATGTATAGATGCGTATGGAATAAAAGGAGGCCATCTTATCCCTTTAATCCCTAAAATCCGATGCCATCCACCATGAATTCTCCCTCCCATTTTTTCTTTTTTTCTCTCTCCTCTCACCCCAAAATCCCATAAAATTTATATAGATTTTGACCTCCAAGACTCTCGAAAAGCTACCCTAACTGATAAAAATGGAAAAGGATGCCTAGAAACGAAGATGTGAGCACTTGATGAATATTGCACTTTTAGTGGGTAAGTGATTTCTTTTAAGGTTTATCATTTTTGTTAGAGAATATTTGAGGTGTAGATGTCATCTTTGAAGAGAGATTTCAATTTAGAGCTATGTATACTTTTGTAGGAATTTCGAAAAGAGGAACCCTAATATGGCATTCTGAGATATGGTGGAGAATGGTGGAGAAAGATGGAATTGGTGGTTCAAGAATGGCTTTGACATGACTTGGAGCCCACTATAAGTGAATTTAACTGAATCATACTTTGTATGTCAGAGGAATGTAGGATTGAAGCTATGGGTGTTTGTATGGAAGTTTTTGTTGCATAGGTATGTATGTTGATGTGAATGTGATATGCATGCTAGGAGGTGTAATTAAAGGATATAAGATGATATGGATATGAATTGGATGTGAAAAGTATTTATAGGCATGTGATACATGTATGACTAAGTGTATGTCATGTATGCCATGGTAGGAGTATGGATGTATGGCATGAAGGCATGAAATCTTAGGATGGTAACATGATGTGTAACTTGGGAGTGATATCCGATGTTAAAATAATTGCATGGCTATGGAAAAAAAGGGGATGAAAAATTATGATGTGGAAATGATGTATGTGGAATTGGCATGTGAGGACATGGCACATAATAAGTATAGTGTACAATGTTGGGTGAAAGTTTATGAGTTAATTAAGATATGTTGTTTAAGAATTTAGGTTAGAAATGATGGCTAGGTGTCTTAAGATAAACTTAATATGGGATGGTGTAAAATATTTTAAGGTATAATGGTTTAAGGTGAAGGAAAAGTGAAATTGACAAGGAGATTAGTAGGAAGAAATTTGCAAATGAATATTAACACTTACGTAAAAAGGACTGTAGCTATTTAGGAAAAATAATGATTACTCGTAACAATTCAAAAATATAACCGGATGAAATGAACTAATAATTGTGTCTTATTAACTTGAACATAATTTAAATAAATATATAGTGGAGAAGAAAAATGATCAACTAGTCTAATTTAGAAGTAAAACTAGAAATAGAACTGCAATTTATTAAAGTACTAAAGGAATAAATTGTATGGCAAGGTAAGTGTTGGTGTCCCTTTAGTTTTCTTTAGACTAATCGAATCGAAAAAGCCTAATACTCGACTTAAGCCTCACTCCTCGAGTCTCAAAAGGTGAGAAGGAAGATGAAGGAATCTAGGGCCGCTCCTTTTTTATTAGCCTAGGAAGTGTAAGTTAGGCACCACAAGGTAGGAGTTGCCACCCAATCGAGTTAGGAAATACCTTGTAGGGCCAAAACCACAGCGGTTTGGAACCCTATTCTTATTTATACCTCAAATTAATATAGAAATTCGATTTGAATTTTTTATTCTATTCCTTTTCTGAAGCGATGTTTTGCAATTAAAGTAAATCACACATTCATGTAGAAGAAGTTATAAAATATATTTACAAAAAAATAAATACGTGATTGGAATCGAAGTAACATACATGAAATCAAGCAATTGATTATTTCGAGAACTTTGGATATCGTATGCCAATTTGGGAAAATGGATTTTATTATAGTGACTATTATTTGAAATTGGATGGTTGGTTTGAGAACTTTGGTTCTCATACGCTAATTTGGAGAAATGAATTTTATTATGGTGACTTTTATTAGGAAGAATGGTTTGAGAACTTTGATTCTCAAATGTCAATTCTAGAAAATAAATGTTATTGTTATGACTTTTATTAAGAAAGAATTGAAATTTATTTTATTAACAAAACACCAATTTATTGGAGTAAAACATGATTGTGATTATTATTTATTTTTAGTGTTTAAAATCATTTTTCTAACTAATTCGGTGTTTATGGAATATTTCAGGATTGAAATTAGAAGTATCATACATAAAATCGGGTAATGGATTTAATTTGAGAACTTTAGTTCTCCCATGTTAATTTTTAGAAAATAATTTTATTGTGACTTTTATTAAGGAAAATTAAAACCCATTTCATTAATAAAACACTAATTAATTAAATAAAAATATTTTGGTTATTTTTCTAGTCGCATGAAAATTCATTTTCCTAATTATTACAACATTCATGAATATACAGGGAAATGATTCGAAAATAAAAAATAAAATAAAAGGTAATTACCTAAAATACAATCTAACTGAATAAAAATAAAATTACATTTTGGTATGCCTAAATTACAATCTAAAGAAATAGGCAATAATAAAAGCAATCAGGTCCTAAATAATCAAATAACTCGCATCACAACAACAAAAATAATATATTAGTATGTGAAGCAAAAATAGGAAAATAGACAGAAGTTAAATAAAAATAAACAGTCATAAAAATATAAAATGCTGCATGAATAAATTATCACATCTAATCGATAAATGGATAATACGAAATGAAAAGTAAAATCAACCCAAACGTAAAAAATAATGCTTTTTTGATGAGAAGCAAAAATAAAAGGATAGATAGAAATTAAATAAAAAATAGACAGTCACAAAACTATTAAATATTGCTCAAATTAATTATCACATCTAGCCGGTAGATGAATAATGAAAAAAAAATAAAATAGCAAAAATGACAAAAATAATATTTTTGGATGCGAAGCGAAAATAGAAGAAAAAAATAGAAATTAAATGAAAATAAACAGTCTCACAAATGCAAAAAAAAAATAGCACAAATAATTTATCACATCTAAATAGTAGATGGATAAAATGGAAAAAGAAAAAATGGAAAATAGAAAAAAAATGGGTTGGTCAACACACCAGTATATTTGCCTTCAGAAAGATCTCAGATCAGATTAAAAATGATGCTTGAATGTTCTGAAAATCCAAAAAAATGGAGTTGAGAGAGTTTTTTTTGCCTTTTTTGTGTATTTTCTCTCTCTAAAAAATTTTCTCTCTCCTTAAAATGACCAACCTTGGCTCAAAAATGACCTATTTGGTATTTATACATGACTCTTAAAGCTAAAAATGGGCGTTTTGGGTTGAAAACGGCTATTTTCTAGAGCCAATTGCCCATTTTGGGTGAAAATGACCAAAATGGCCTTTTTTTGCTAGAAAAATGGCCGTTTTGGCCATTCTGGGCCCAAATGGGCATTCCACACACAAGAATGGCCGATTTTGGGCCGAATAGCCCAAACGGCTATTTTGGGCCTAAAATAGGCATTCCCCTCGTGGGAATGGCAATTTTCAATTTTTTTAAGGAAAAAGTTTTTTGAGATCTTCGATTTGGATGTAAAAAATCCATTTTTGAGATTTTTGTCCTTTTCATCATCATTATGCAAACATAACCTTGGAGCCCCAAAGACCCAATGTCTACAGTTGTCCTCAAATTTTGGTAGGTAACTACATAGTGTGTGAGGTCACCTAAAGTTTAGAAAGAAAAGAGATAAGTACTTTGGTGGTGATCTTTCTATAAGAATCATCGAGACCAGAGTTAATGGGGCCTAAGCAGTGCTAGAGACATTGCACTTAGGGTTAATTTGGTTCAGGCAGTTCTAAGACAGTGCTTCTCAGCTCGGGCAATGCTAAGACGTTGCACCTAAAGATGAGTTGTTTTAGGTAGTGCTGAGATGTTGCACTTGAAGTCGAAAAGTGTTGAGACATTACACTCGAAGGTAAGTTAGTTCAAGCAGTGCTAAGAGGTTACACCTGAAGTCAGGTAGTGTTGAGACATTGCACCAGAAGGTAGGTTGGTACAGATAGTGCTAAGATGTTACACCTAAAGTCGGGCAGTGCTGAGACGTTACAACCAAAGGTAGGTTAGTTAAGGAAGTGCTATGACATTGCACCTGCAGACAGGCAGTTCTAAGACATTACACCCGAAGGTAGGTTGGTTCAAGCAATGCTAAGACGTTGCACCTAAAGTCGGGCAGTGCTGAGACATTGCACTTAAAGGTAGGTTAGTTCAGGCAGTGCTAAAACGTTGTACCTGAAGTAGGGTAATGCTGAGACATTGCACCTAAAGGTAGGTTGGTTCAGGGAGTGCTAAGATGTTGCACCTGAAATTAGGTAGTGCTGAGACGTTACACTTCAAGGTAGGTTGGTTTAGGCAATGCTAAGATGTTTCACCTAAAGTCAGGCAGTGCTGAGACATTGCAGTTAAAGGAAGGTTGGTTCAGCCAGTACTAAAACATTACACATCAAGTTGGGTAGTGCTGAGACATTGCATCTAAAGGAAGGTTTGTTCAAGCAATGCTAAGTCATTGCACCTAAAAAAATCTTAGATAGGATGCATTTGTAAAGTCACTTAGAAAATTTAGCTTGCCCACTCGATTGTGATCTTTTTATAAGATTCACCGTGATCGAAGTTAAAGGGGTTTAGGCGATTTTAGAGACATTGCACCTAGGGTTGATTTGGTTTAGGCAGTGCTAAGGCATTACACCTGAGCTCAGGCAGCGCTAAGATATTTCACCCAAAGATAAAGTTCTTCAGGCAGTGTTGAGATGTTGCACTTAAAGGTAGATTGGTTCAACCAGAGCTAAGATGTTGCACTTGAAGTCGGGTAGTGCTGAGGTGTCATAACAAAAGGTAGGTTGGTCCAAGTTGTGCTAAGACGTTGCACCTAAAGTCGGGCATGTGCTAAGATGTTGCACCTAAAGCTAGGTTGGTTCAAGTAGTGGTAAGACATTACACCTAAAGTCTGGTAGTGCTGAGATGTTAGACCTAAAGGCAAGTTGGTTCAGGCAGTGCTAGGATGTTGCACCTAAAGTCGAGCAGTGTTGAGACATTACTCCTAAAGGTAGGGTGCTTCAGGCAGTGCTAAGACATTACACCTGAAGTTAAGTAGTGCTGAGACATTACACTAAAAGGTAGGTTAGTTCAGGCAGTGCTAAGATATTGCACCTGTAGTCGGGCAGTACTGAGACATTGCACCGAAGATAGGTTGGTTCAGGTAGTGCTAAGATATTGCAATTAAAGTCGAGTGCTAAGACATTACACCCAAAGGTAAGTTAGTTTAGGCAGTGCTAAGATATTGCAACTGAAGTCAGGCAGTGCTGAGACATCGCACTTGAAGGTAGGTTAGTTCAGGCAGTGCTAAGATGTTGCACCTGAAGTCAAGCATTGCTGAGATGTTATACATATATGTAGGTTGGTTCAGGCAATGCTAAGATGTTGCACCTGAAGTCGAGAAGTGCTGAGACGTTGTACCCGAAGGTATGTTAGTTCTAGCAATGCTAAGTCATTGCACCTGAAGTCAGGCAATGTTGAGACATTACACTTGAAGGTAAATTGGTTTAGGCAGTGCTAAGATGTTGCACCTAAAGTCAGGCAGTGCTTAGACGTTGCACCCAGAGGAAGGTTGGTTTAGGCATTACTAAGACGTTACATATAAAGTCAGGTAGTGCTGAGATGTTGTATCT
>CANXYI010470961.1:0-12842 GCA_948208565.1 Hura crepitans
ACTTCTAAAATTCATCGAGGCTGACTCTAACAATTCGAAAATTTTTACGATCTAACCCGAACAACTCGAAAATCATATATTAAAAAATTCACTTTATTTTATATCCTATAAACTATCACAGATTACATTAATTCATCAAAATTGAGCATAAAATCATTATTTTAGCAAATGTTTACTTATAAATTTATTAAATTCAAAATCGATTCATTTTAAAAAAATTTTAACTAATCTAATCCGAATAACCTAAAAAATACAAAAAAATTTTACCTCGACCAACTTAAATTGACTTTTCAAAATTTTCAAGTTATTAGAGTCAAGTTGGGTTCAAATATTTTGAAAATTTTGGATTTCGACTCATATTTATTAGATAAAATCGAACTATTTTATTATTTTTTAATTTTAATTTTACTTAAATTTATGAAAATTTTGTATTTTATATTAATTTTGAGATTTATATGTTGAATTTAATGAATTTATAAGTAAACTTTTACTAAAATAGTGATTTTATGCTCAATTTTGATGAATTAATATAATCTGTGATAGTTTATAGGGTATAAAATAAAATGAATTTTTTAATATATGATTTTCGAGTTGTTCGGGTTAGGCCCTAAAATTTTTGGATTGTTCAAGTCAGTTTCAATGAAATTTAGAAGTGAAATAAAAACTTTATGGTGAGATTGAAAGAAAAAAATAAATTTAGATATTAAAATTAAAAAGTTAACCTACTATAGTAGGTCATAAGAACTTTTGAAAGAAGAAGTTCCAAGTTCAAGGAGTTTTTAGATACGAAACAAAGTTAAAGGACATAATAGATATAAAATCAATAGTTGAGTGACTATCTGTGTAAATTTTTTTAGGAAGATGTAAGCAAATAAAGTGCAAGATGTGAGAGAAATGGCTTATAGAACATACTTGAACTTTCTCTTAAGAGATAAAAAATAATTTCCAACTTCTCTCTACTTTTTAAGTCATATAATGAGGATATTTATACAGAAATAAAATTTCTGCCTATTATACTACACAAAATACCTGTTATTTGTAACACAATTTTCAAAACTAGCTATTATTCTTGTCTGTTTATTGATTCTATCCATTATTTGATTAGTAACATAACATATCACTATTAGTCACAACTATAGATTAGGTTCTATTCTAAGTTTGGGTGATTTAATTCAGTTGACAATTTAAGTAAGCCAAATTATGATATGATGCATGATGTGAGTGTGATATTTCTCATCTAGATTTTACATAAGTGATCTAAGATTAAGGTGAATCATCAGTCTTGAAAATGCTCAGCTTTTCATCTATCGTCCTTTATTTCTTAGTATAAGTCTACAAAATAAAGATCAAAAGAAAATAGTCCTTTAGAAAAATTTAATTACGTTTTATTATCATAAAAATTTTGAGTTGTAGCCATTGAGCTAATAGAGTCGAGTAAAAAATCAACTCAAATTCGAATTTCCCTCTATCCTCTCATCGGGTCCCGACCCGAACTCCCAAAAAATTCAAGGCTTAACCTGAGCTCCCAAAGAACCCAAACTAATAAAAAAAATTGATATTTTGTCATTATCACACAATATCTTAGTACAAGACAATTATCCAATAGATTTTTCAAATAATAACAACACGAGTTCTTCAAAAAAAAAAAAAGAAAATATCCAACAAATTCTTCAACAAATAAAATTATACATGGCAATTAAAAATGAAAACTTAGTCCTAATTTGAAAAATACTAAATATATTCTCTTTATTTTATTCATTTTTCTCATGACAAGAAAAAAAATAATATTTAAATTTTAGGTGGCTAATAAATTAATAATTCAATAAATATATTTATAACTTTCTTAAACTAATTAAAGGGATTTCGTTAATTAAGTTGAGGAAAAAAATTAAAAGAAAAAAATTTTAGAAGATTTAGAATTGAAGCTTTGATAATTATGTGTATTTTTTAAAGTTAGAACTTAGAAGTTTAGGGATTAATATAGGAACAATCTATCTTTCTACTTTTCACATACAAATTACCTTTTAATTTTTAAAGTTTTAAAAAATAAAATAATTATTAATAATGTTCGGATTTCCTCCGAATAAATCCAACCCAAATAACCCAAAATTTAAAAAATTCAGATCATTTTAGATTAGTCTGATTAATCAAGTCAGTTTGAACACATTCTTAATCTCAATTATTTTCATTATAATAGTAAAATTTTAATTTTCAATTTGTAACTATAAGATCATTTAAATTTAATTGATATTATAATAAAATCTCATATCGAGAGTGCAAGTTTTATAAGTATAAATCTATTAAAAATACAAAATAAAAGAATTTTTTGGCTTCTTCCTTCTATTTTCTCCTCTTCTTCCTTCCTTTCTCCACTTTATTTTTTATTTTTAATCTCTATGCTCCTTATTATCTCTTTTTAAAAAACCAAAAACATAATTCTAAACTTCCAAAAAAACAAATATAAATTTTGTCTAGATCTTGGTCTCATTCAATAATTAAATTTGATTGGATTGATAACCAATATTTCTGAGTAAATATGGCAATTGCTCTTTTTTTTTCATTTTTTTATATTTTTTTATTTTTTGGCTATTTGATGGGATTATGCTATTTAGAATATGAGAAATAATAACAAAATAAGAGAAAAATTCAAAAGTCAGGCTTTTGAATGGTATTTAGTAAAGTGAAATGAAATTAAATAACAAGATCTACAAGTGAAGTATTTTATTTTTGTATAGTCAACGAAGGAGTGAATAAGAGAAAATAAAAATAATTTCAACATTAAAAAAATATAGATAGAATTAGGACTATGCATTTATCAATTCAATTTAAAAATCAAACCAAACCGAATGAACTAAATACAAAAATATTACAAAATTATTGATCGAACCGAATTAAGTTATAAAATCGAATCAAAATGTTTCGTTTCGATTTATCGGTTATAGGCCTTGGGTTTGGCTCTTTAATTTGGGCCTAACAACCCTTGTTTTTAAGAAAAAAAAGTTTATCATGAATACACAATTTAGACATCATATTTGGGCTTTAAAATGAAAAAATATGAAATTTGTGTAATTCGGTTCGGTTTATTTAGATTTTTTACCTTGTAAATCAAATTAATTTTATCAAAATTACGCAAATAAATAATCGAATCGAAATATCTAAATAAATTGAACACAAATTATATTTTAATTCGATATTTTAATTTTAACCAAAATTTGCATATTCCTAGATGTAACAAGGAAAAAAAAAAAGGAAAGACAAAACTGAAGAAGGGAATGAGGAGGAGGAAAGAGAGAGGGGAAGAGAACAAGACAAATAAAAATGATTTTTTATTTATTTTTTATGTATAAAATCTGTAAATTTTTATAGTATCATGATTTGATGCATTACACATTATAATATTTATTATTAAATATATACTATTTAAAATTTAATTATTAATTATAAATAATTAAATTTTAAAAAATAAATATGTAATTTTGAATATCATAATATATATAGTGAGTATCAATTGATTACTCATTTCAATAAAAGAATTTTTTTCTTATTGATTTAATAGTTATAAAGTTAAAGATTTTATTATTAAGAGATATTAATTGAAAGAATAAGTATGTAAATTATCCATATATAATTTGACAATTTTCACGTGCTAAGCCAAACCACAAGATCTTTTCACAATTGGATTTATATTTTTAGACTTGATTAAATAAAAAAAAAATTATCATATCTTAGCTTAAGGGATTCACATGATGAAAGTGCTTTCCTTTAATTAATTTCAAATTAATTAACAACGAAAAGTTCGCCCTTTTCTCCCATTAACAAAAATAATTTTAAAAAAAAAATATTCTGAAAATAAAAATAAATATAATATTCGTAAGAAAAGAGCGACGTCCACGTGTGCCTGCTGTGTTTTGTTTGAACTCTGCTCTTCTTTGGCTTTCCTGAGTGCTTTTTGTTACTTGCAAGGGTAAGCAAACACCCTCTCTATCTCTCTCATCTTTTTCACTTGACTGTTTTTCCCTTTTTCTATATAAGCAGTTCTTTCAAGAATATCTTGATTCATCTCCCTTAAAGCTTAGTTGTTTGTCTTTTTGATTTGGTTAGTTGAAGGTGGTTAAGTGGAAAGTAATTCAGGAAAAAAAAAAAAAAAGAAACCAATTTTCAAGAGGCTGAGAAAAATTACTTCCGATTCAGGGAACTTGAGTTGGTTGTGTTTCTTTCTGGGCTTGTTTGATTTCTTTTTCATGACTCTTTTTTTCCTTTTCTCCTTTGCTTGTCTTCCTAATTTCTCATATTCTTTATAACCAAAAAGGATCAAAAGTTCTATTGGAAGGTTGAAAAATAAAATTTAAAAAAGAGAGTTTTTCAGTTTTTGGGTTATTTCTCTCTTTCTTCCTGATTGATGTGTCTAGATTGAGAATACTCCAGTTTTTAGGTTGAATACAAAGGTTCTAGGGCCATCTTTTCTTAATTTGCTTGTATTTATTTTCTTTTCTTTTTTTTTCAATTATTGTTCTTTGATCTCATTGAATCCATTTACTGCAAGTTCAATCCTATTGTTTAGCCATCTATCTTTACTTCCTGTTCTACAAGAATTCAATTGCTTCAATTCTTTTGCCTATTGATTGTTTCTTGATTCTGATCAATTCATTCAAACCAAAACAAGTAAGAAGGTTAGGATTTGTTACTGATACAACTGAGAAATGAATTCAATGGAGGAGATTTCTCCAGCAGTTGCTGTTCCATTTTGGATAGACGCAATGATTTGCAATCAGCCACCAGTACCAACCCAAATGGAAATTTCTGGGGTAAAGCGTTTGTCTGATAAAGCAAACTTGATGTCCAAGAAGCCAAATTTGCCATTTGAGTCTGTTGCTTGTAGAAATGAGGGTTACTGTAGCAGTAGTACAGAGACCGGAATTGAGCAGGTTTCCATATCCCGGAATTGGGCAAGTTCCCAGTCTGGGGATGGCAATACTAGCAGCAATTGCTATGATGAGATTTTGGCTCTGGAAGCTAATTGTAATAGGGATTCCATGGATAAAGTTGCCATCTCCCATGTGAGAGAACCAAATTCTGAATTAGAAGCTACGGATAATATAGCCTCGCTCTTGGTGGATATTGAGAGTAGAAATGGCTATACGTTACCTGTTGTGCCTTCTGAAACACCGGGAGAAAAGATCTTAATGACAAGTAGCCTGAATGTCCTAGAATTGGATGGAAAATCACTCTGGGGGGTTACATCTATATGTGGAAGGAGACCAGAGATGGAAGATGCTTATGCTGCAGTGCCTAAATTTCTGCAACTTCCTACTGAAATGCTAATGAAGGATCATGTTCTGAATGGCATGAACCAGAAACTTTGTGATTTCACTGGACACTTCTTTGGTGTCTATGATGGACATGGTGGATCTCAGGTGTGCTCAATGCCCTTGTTTAGCCTAAGGTTTTTGATCAAAACTGATGGCCTTTTTCTATGTAGGTTGCTGATTATTGCAATAAGCGTATTCATTGGGCTTTGGCCGAGGAGATTCAAATTGCAAAAGCAAGCTTGTGCAATGGAAGCGCTGCAAATAGTTGGCAAGAGCTATGGAAGAAAGCCTTTTCAAATTGTTTTGTGAAAGTTGATGCTGAGATAGGAGGGTCAAGCAGAGGCAGTGCTGGAAGTAACACCAATAAATCCGAGGCCGAATTTGAACCCATTGCTCCTGAAACTGTTGGTTCTACTGCAGTAGTTGCGATTGTTTGTCCAACTCATGTTATAGTTGCAAACTGCGGTGATTCAAGGGCAGTCCTGTGCCGTGGAAAAATGGCGATTTCATTGTCAGTAGATCACAAAGTAAGGCATGGCTTTTTTGTTTTTGCAATGCTTTACCAGGAAAGTTTCACCTGGAATTTGTAAGGAGACCAGTCGCTTTATCAACTTTATTTTGCTTACAGCCCGACCGAGAAGACGAACATGCAAGGATAGAGGCTGCAGGAGGCAAGATCATTAGGTGGAACGGGTCTCGTGTTTTTGGTGTTCTTGCAATGTCAAGGTCCATAGGTATTAAGAACATCGCTGCTCTGATCTTTAATTGTGATCTTTTTATACATTGCTAGTTCCTGGTATTGGCAACTATATTATGCATGCTTTGATGGATTTGAAACCTGCAAATCAATAAACTTACATTCTTTTGTTGGTCGCAGGTGATAGATATTTGAAACCATGGATCATCCCAGATCCAGAAGTCATGTTCGTTCCTCGAGCAAAAGAAGATGAGTTCCTTGTCTTAGCAAGTGATGGTTTATGGGATGTCATGACAAATCAAGAAGTCTGCGACGTCGCACGAAGAAGAATCCTTCTATGGCATAAAAGGAATGCTGATACATTGCCCGTGGAAAGGGGTGAGGGAGTCGATCCTGCTGCACAAGCTGCAGCAGAGTATCTTTCGAAACTTGCAGTTCAAAAGGGAAGCAAAGACAATATCACTGTTGTTGTGGTAGACTTGAAAGCTCAAAGGAAATTTAGGAGGAAAAAGCTTGATAATAACTAGTTTTTTTCACCCCAAGTATGAGAACGCTGTAGTAAGTAACAAAGGAATTTATATGTATCCCTTTGATCCATATAGCTATAGCAATTCTGTTTTGCCCATCATTTTGAATTTGGGCTTAAACAGAAAAACCTGTCATTAGCTTTCTTTCTGTATTAATGTGGAAGCAAGCAGTCTAATAATCTGTACATTACAATCTGCAATAAATCGGAATACTCTTCTTTATCCCCAGATCGTAATTTTACTTTGTATATGATTACACACCTGATCAATCAATGTCAGGGTGCATTAATATTTGAAGATTTAGGGGCCAGCAAACCTACGCTAATTACGAACTTGCCAAATAGGATTAAAAGCATTTTCCCATCAGGTATATGCGACCAACAAAATTACATTTCATCCCTTTTTAAGTTACACATTATACTACTCCTCAATACTTCAAACAATAATAAAAATTATCACCTTTCCCAGAAATCATAAGCCCTCAATTGAAATCATAAGCCCTCAATTGGACGGAATGTGTTAGCTTGCACGAGAATTCTTCAGGCACAGGGGTGTTCTATGAAGTATTGATGCCTTCAAAGAGATTTTGCACTTGTCATCATCATAGCAGTAAGCGGTTTATTTTCAGTTGCAGCGGCAGAGTAAATATTTTACCAAAGTCCCCAAAAACATTCCAGGCAGCTAATTTTCCCTTTCGCTCTTTCACATTCCACCTGTTTGCAATTGGGAAAACTTCTCAGACTGATCAACTTCTAGATTGAAACCATAGACATATAAACCATATAAACACGAAGTTCAATAGGCAAATTGCTTCAGTCTCTTTGAGGTAATTTCAGACTCCTACAAGACATGATGAATTAGACAGTTCAATATACCCTCCATTCCATCTCAAATGTCCATTTTCGTAAGTTCAAACATATTAAGATAATAACTAATCACCATCAAATTTAATTAAATATTCATTATATTTTACTAAAAATTCTAAAATATTCTTTTATCAATTCTACAGTCACTCTATTAGTTGTCTCTTTTTCAGCGCTAACATAAGGGTAACATAGGAAAACAAGTAATAAATGCTCCATTGAAGTTTGAAATGGAGCAAGAGAATATCAGATAACCTGAAGCTCACAAATCTTTTTAATTATTATATATACTATTACTGTCAACAATTAAGCTAAGAGTCTAATTCAAGGAATTTATTAGACAAAATGAGGCCGCCAACTTGGGCAGGCCCAATTCCCAGTTGAAAATAACATTCATGTACAAATGCATGCATGATGCATGTATCAGAAAATAGGGCAATGAAAGGAAGAGACAGTTATGGATTACATTCATCAGGCGAGAATATCAAACTGATGGCACCTAAAAAAATATTGTGATTCTTGACTTAATGTTGTATAAATTCACAAGAGTTCTGAAATTCAAGAACTAGAGATTTAAAAACAGAAAATAACTCACCAGAGAAGGTTGCAAGTGGAGAGCCTGCATCTTTGAAGTAAGATGCGAGATCTATATGCAGGTCGTCATACTTGTTGAGAAATGGATGTGTCTGGTTTGCATTGGAAAGATTTACAGAAAAGGAAAAATCAAATGCAGAAGAGTTAGGGCATAAGCATACCATTAGATTTGGAATTCACAGGGAAAAAGAAACTCAGAAATATTACATACCAGAAGCTCATGAGCAGCCAGTCTGTCATTAGGGTCTTTCTGCACACTGAAAAGAGACAATAAAAACACAACATGGGGATCAGCAACCTCATAATCTAGCCTAAAAGGGAAACCAATTAAATCTTATTCCTAAGTGTAGACAAGGACTATTGCTAGAAGTAAAATTCCATAACAAACAACAAGGACAGAAATTACATGCAAAACTTTGTACACAAATATATTTATAAATTTCCTATCTTCCCGTTCAACTCCAGATATGCCCTCTAATTGAGAACAGATAAATACTAGACACGCATAAACTCCAAAATATTCTAAACAGTAACAAATATTTTGTATGATTTGCTTGATATTCAGAAGACTATAGCAACATGACAACTTAACAAAGAAATTGCAGTCGCACATATTAAATCCTTGAATACAAAATTATCTATATCATGTGGAAAGCATGAATAGCTCTCAGAGATAAAGGCAGAAAAACTTTCATGGAATTTAACTTAATGGAAGAACCAAATAATCCTTACCATGAAGATATAAATAAGCAAAATTCTGAAGAAAATTCATCAGATGATGCAACAGGTTGTGGTTTGTCAACAACAGCTTCCATAAGCTCAAAAACATTAGTCCATCCTTCACCTTCATCTGGGGGTGAATATGGGAACTGCCCAGTTGCACATTCCAGCAACAACAAACCTAGGCTCCAAATATCACTTTTATAGCTATGGTCTCCACCATTAATTCTCTCAGGCTACAAAAACACAAGCTCGCATGAATAAGTTTCATTCAAACAGAATGGAGGACCTCTGAAAGTGGAAATATTTTAGAAAATAGGAAACAAAAAAGAGAAAAATATATCATTACGCATCACAAACTAACACTTACAGACATATAATTATAGGTACCAATAAATGTATTCGCCTGTCCAAAGGTGCTTGTCATTATAGCACTCACACCAAAGTCAGTAATCTTGACCTCTCCTCTATGGTTTATTAATAAGTTTGAAGGTTTCAAGTCCCTGTGAATAATGTGTTTTTCATTATGAAGATACAATAATCCCTTGAGCACCTGCAGCACCAGGAATAGGAATAAGTAAATTAATAAATGAGTAACTACTATGACTGAATTTAATGGATTGCATACTTTCCAAATATTTCACCTGCTTACAAATCACAGCAAGATATGGTTCTGGAATTGTTTTCACTTTCTTCAGAAGATCAGCTAAAGAACCACCATCCATATATTCTAAGATGATTGAAATGGCCCCATTCACATAGAAAGACTGGTAACACATGACAACATATGGACATTGTGCTGATTGATTGATTTTCAGTTCTTTGGCAATTGCTTTCATCTTGTTCCCATCAATTGTCATTTGTATAACCTAATAACAAACAAGAATAGCAAATCTTATGATTGAAAGGAACCATTCAAATGAAAAAGCACACACATTTTGTCCACAAGAAATATGCCAATAATAGCCCAAAGATCAACTACAGAATATGTATGCATAAATAAGGGAGCATTCCCAAAGAAAATCAACAGAAAGATGAGCACAAAACCATGCAAGCTGCCCACTCACTTAAGCTTAAAGAACAATAAGAGCAGGGTTTTTTCCTTCAACCCACCCACTTAATCTGAAAGAAATATTAAACTACCATTTATCAGATCTCTTAACTCACAAAGTTGATATCGTAGTCTACTGAATATATCAGAACATCAAGAACTAAAGGCTATTGGAACTCTAAACTATTATGTGTTTTAAGCAAATTGTTACAGCAATGCCTATCAAGAGCAATACATATGATTTACAAGAAGCAAGGTAGACATGACACCAGAGTTTAATCTTGAAACCAATTCTAGTGTCTACAAATTAATAAGTGATAAAAGCCCCACATACCCAAATAAAGAGAAATTGAGACAAGGCAAAATAATTTTTCTCTAGCCAGACAGTTAAACCACATTTTTAAGTTCATAAAAGTCCACGAAGTGCCTTTCATTTGCTAGCAACAAAAAGAAAGTGCAAAGTAAAATAACTGGAAATTGGAGACTCGGGGTTCAAAGCAATATTTCATCAGTTCTTAACTACCAAATCAGGGAAAAAGAAAAGTTACAAAGCCTCGTAGAAATGCAAATAACATATAAAGCCTCGCAATAGACAAAACACAAAACTAGATATAACAAGATTGACAACAACTAGCATAGCAATACTCTTTTAAATGCATCATTGATGACTCCTGAATGTACCATACCTTCAATGCAAAAAACTGGCCAGTCCATTTGTGTTGCACCAATTGCACAATTCCACTACTTCCTTTCCCTATGACCTTAATGTGGTCTATGTCCGCTAAACTCAATTGATTGTCAGTTGGCTTGATAGGGGCTGGCTGAAGGCAGGCAAGCATACAAAACAAACTAAGAATTCGTAAGGAAGCAAATGGACTGTAAGTAGATTATCCAACTAATATGCAGGAAGATAAGAACACTAAAGTTTAATATTTCTTATAAGTTTGTGGGTCTTTCACAACTAAAAGCACTACAAGAAGCTTTGTTCATATATACTTATCACTCCCCATTTCATTCAGATTAGCACTGAAAATACATTTCTAAGAAATTGCTGTCGGAAATTATTCATTAGGCAGCAAAATACTTATAGTTGAAGAAGTGTACCTTTGGTAGAACTAGATCGAATTGACATTTTTCAGCAAGCCTTCGCTAGGTGAATGATTTTCTAGATTTCTTAAATCTTCAACGATGCCAAGTTTAAACTGCTCGCAGTAGATCTCATAAAAATAGCGTTTTGTGCATATTTAACTAGTTATTTAAACAGGTAAAAACAAAAAATCCATCAAAGTTATTACAGTATGCTTCAAGTTGGGGAAACTAAACTGCAATCATGAAGCATTTAGTGTCGCTAGACTAGTTCATCCTACTTCAAGCAACTTAACTAATTGAAGCAAATGAACAGAAATAGCCGAATTTTCAGAGAAATGACTTAGTCACTATTAATTTTCAAATGCAATTAACGGTAAAACTGAATTTACCTAAAATTTTTAATAAACATACTATCGAACAGAAGAGATTGAAACTCAGAGCAAATGTCGTACAATCACCGTTCTAATGTCTAATCTCTCTCCAGAAAATTCAGAAAGATTCAGTTTTCCCCTTTCATACAACTATAATTCACGGAAAAAAAAATTACTTTTACTAAAGCAAATGAAAAAAAAAGAAGGGAAATCAATGTTAAGACAAAATTATTAGGGAAAAAAAATATCTTACAACTTTGGTTTCTTTTTGCGGGACAATTCGAACACCATCGCGATTAACGAGCAGATCGCCAGCCATAAATGTACCACTTTGGGTTCTGCAAACAATCCCACGCAAGAAATCAGCCAAAAAATGCAACGCAAAACACAAAAAAAGAATGAGAAGAAGAAGCGGGACTTACAAGAACTTAGCAAAGGACAATTCGTCAGGAGCAGGAAGAGAGAGTTTGAGATCCATATTAGGGTTTAAGGAACCCTTCATGATTGATGCTCGATAATTTTTTGACAAATCTGCGAGCGTGTGGGAAGTTAAAAAGCGAAGTCCTTGCTAGTCTATGGAAAAAAAAAAGGAAGACTGGTCGTAACTGCGTCTGTATTGGTAGGCAAAGAAGACCAGTCACCGTTACGGGGTGAGTCTCCGGTCCCCCAGTGAGGACGAAAATTTAAATGTCACCATTTTTCCATTTTACTTTTTATTTAATATTTTAATTTTAATTAGATCCTCATAATCAAAAAGAAGGCGAGACTTTTTCGTTGACCTTTTTTTTAATCATGAATTTTCATTCATCAAAATATATTTTAGTGTCTTTACATTTTTCCCTTTTTCTTCATTAAATCTTGCAATTAAAGAATTATTTGATGTTCGGTTCTTATACTTTTAAATTTAATTTTAACTGCATTAAGTCCTGGTGTATCTTATTAAATTTGTTTATATATTATATCGAATAAATTAATTTAAAAAATCACATAAAATATTAATAATTCATATCTTTTAAAAATTGTAAAATTTGATTTAAATTTATCTTAAATAGAATGTCCATAATTATCTTTTCTTGAAAAATAAAGTAATAATAATAATTTTTGAACATTTAAAATTTATTTACAGTCTATTTTAAAGGCTTCTATGGCACTTTTTGAAGTAAATGTGACTCAAAATTTGAAAAAAAAAATCATCAAATATGATAGTAGGGAATATAATTAAAATTGGAAACAAAAAGAATTATCGAAAAAAATTTTTAATATAGAAAGACGATCAAGTTCAATGATTAAAAAATGCAATTTTTCTAAAAAAATATTTTAATATAAATAATATAATAATCAAAACATTCGAGAAGCACGTAAAAAACATCACATAATAACTTTCAATTTCAGTAATGAAGTATTTTGATATATTTTTGCTCAAAGCTATGTTCAATCACAAATTAGCTCTCGAGTCTAATTATAAAAATAATAATAAAACATTTCTCATCAAAATATATATATATATATATATATATATATATCAAAAGACCTATAAAAAGCCTTAATAATATTCATAAACGGAAAAATAAAAAAAATAAATTTATATAACTAGTTTTATTATTTAAAAATATATCAATTT
>CANXYI010471190.1:0-14996 GCA_948208565.1 Hura crepitans
CATCACTCATAAGCTTGGTACCTTCAAGTATATGAAACAGTGAACTAACCAATTTGCTATTATCCTTGATTAGAAAGACCTGTTAGAAGGGACCCCCACTTATGGGAGCCATGAAAGCCTTTTAAAACCAAACCATAAAGCTTATATAGTTAAGCTTAGCAACTTCCCCTAGGTTATATGACCCTAAATGTTTGCTATTGCATTATAATTGCTATGTAGGCCTATTACATTTAACTTTATTTAAAGTGGGGCTAAGCCCATTATGCCTTTTATTTGGAATGGGCCCAACATAATTTCACCTTAAGTTATACTTAAGTGTTTTAGGCTATTATCTTGGCATGTGCTTTAAATATGAGAGGTCATTGGGCTTAATTAAAGCCCACAATCGAACTTGGGTATCCCTCGCGGATGCTTAGGTAACCTTACCTAAGGATGGAATGCCTTGACCACTTATGTGGGAGAAATAAGGTTGAAAGGCTTATTACCTATGTTTGGCATACTGCATCTCATATATACCATGCATCATACACTATCAGTATATTGATCAAGCATCATGTTTTAACCCTTTGTTTTACAACCATTATTGATCCCTTATTCACAACTCAATGGAAGAGAGTAGGTAAAAGCCTTTATAGAACCAACAATTAAGCACTAACCCTGCCGAGGGAAGGAATGCCTTGACCATGTGTGTTGGAGTAATAAAGTTGGAAGGCTTCATGCTTGTATTTACCCTTGTATAGCCTAACATGTATCCTTCCAGTATTTTATGCACATATGCATAACATTGTAAAATTGCACCTATAAATTTCGTATCTTCCTTGTTTTATAAAAGCTTATGCCTTGTATAAATGTACCATATAGTCTTTATATGCCATGCAAACTTCCATGTAATGCCTTAGGTTGCATATATTGTAAACACATTTCATATAGGTGTAGGTACATCTCACACTAGAACATGTTACTTCTTGATTATGCATTCTTATAATTATCTCTATCTTGTAACCTGACCCATATATTAACTATTCATATAGGCATATATACATTTACATAACATAATCATACATTAGCATAAGCATATCATATAGATTCTTACAGCTTCATGCATCTAGTAAAAATGTATCTTCACATGTATCATTTATATACCTAAATCTATACATACATCTTTATATGTACCTTTATATGTACTAGTGCACTAAGAATCATGTATGCATTTTTGTACAACTTCGCATATGTCTTTGTCTTACATACATCTTTTAAGTGTAAAAAATCCCATGAATGCATATACCAACATGTGCCACATGTAATATACACATTAAACTAACATACCAAGCGTTTTAGGCATAAGTTACAAATATCACCATGTCATAAGTTGTATCATCCACCAACATGGTATATGTATATACACCTTTATGCCATCTTAAGCATGCATCATTCATTATGTAGATAAAAACATCCATATATATGCTTATCACGACTATCCTAACCTACCATTTTACCTAGTATAGGTATAACATGTATTTACCTTTACAAACATTGTCTATCCATGCACAACATACATACACATTCAGCATTATAATACTTAAGCCATGTATTATAATCCTTGTACTTTGTAGAAATAGTTCACATCAATCTCACAAACTTACATCTAGTCACACCCTATATTAGATATAATTATTCATGCATTACCACCCTGTATAGACATGTCATATATGTATAGGCCCTCATTCATTTATTAACCAAATGTATGTACACAATACTATTTTTATAACTTGTACATGTACAAACATGTATCACAAACCATCTTATATATGTGTACATCTACAACACTTCATGCTTTTATGTATACTAAGGCTTAATCATGTATCATTCATCCATACATGCACCTAGTATCACCTCACCTAATATAGGTGTCACATGCATTCATTCATGGCAACCTTACCCATATCTATATGCATTGGCATACCTAAGCATTACCATGTATCATTCATCATACGAACCTCAATCACTTAGTATCACCTCACCTATGTAGGTGTCACATGCATTTATTCATTTAATATAGGAACCTCATCCATATCCATATGTATTTTTCATTACCCCTGTATCATAATTAGGGTACACCATACATAGCATCATAATGCTTAAAACATGTATCATATCACATTAACCATGTATCACGCTAACTATAAGGATCATCCTTTGCTTAAGCTCTTTTAAGGAAATAACCCTACCTTACCCATTCTAAAAGGGAGCCCCAAACTCTAGAGATAACACTGGATGACAAAGACTTATAGAGCATTAGAGCAATCATTAAGGAATTCATGGCTTCATAAATGGAGAATATTCAAGCCATGATTTAAGAAGAGTTAGCCAAATTAAAGACTACTAAGGGGGCAAACAATCACTAAGGAACCAAGCCCAATTGCCTACAACACAAATTTGCTAAGTTTGATAGGTCCTTGTTATCAACATTCAAGGAATTAAGGAATTAAAACCTTCTTCATCCATTGGCACTAAAACTACCAACCAAGCCATTTTTAGCTAAACATAGGCATGACTTATATTGTGTCTATCATTAAAAGACTGGTCACCTCATTGACAAGTGAAAAAATCTTTACCATGCTATCCAAGACCTCATCAATCTTAGTATGATACCCAATCCTGAGGATCGCCCCTCATAAAATCATCCAACCATTCCTCAGTTCTTTGATGAGTAGGGTTCTCTAGTTTAAAATTTTGGCCAGCCTTCTTAAGGAACTAATGATGTCTTTTAGCAAAATCTACCCTACCAAGGATATGAGAGGTTCCAATGATAGTTAGGATACTAGTGTTTCTTTCTTGGCTTCTTTTGTTATGAATGATTACTAAGGTTTAATAAAACATTATTTTGTCTTTGTTTACCTCATTCATTGCATAGCATGGTACTCTTAAAAGTGACTCAAGAGATTTAAAAAAATAGCTTAATCCATGATAGTTCATGATTCTCCTAAGAATGGCTCACCATTGTTGTATAATTTTAAAACTCAAGACTTGATCGTTCTTAGTAAAGCATGACAGATATCTTTGAGTGTAAGACAAGAGATAAAAAAGAAATAAAAATGATGAATAATAAAAGTGAGGGCAACTAAACCTAAATGAATGCTTTTCTTCAATCTTAAGAGAGGTACTGTAACGCCTATGTTTTAAGGCTCAGTGAAATAGTGCCTCGAGGTTCGGGAAGTGCGCCCAAGGGTGCCGAGTCACTACACATAAATCGAGGTAGTGACACTAGTCATGAAACTTCAAGGGGCTTTAAACTAATGAAAAAATTGAAATTTAAAATTTTAGCAGAATCAACAATTCATTTCGGACTATAAGCTACCCTTCGGTGCAATAAAAAATTTTTAATGTCGGGATTAACTCGGGATATGCTCGAAAAAACTCAAAAATAGTGGACCCTAAAGCTTAAAAATTACACTAAGTTCATTGGTGAAAGAATTTTTGAAATCAGAAGTTTGTAAATTCTTGTAATTTTGAGGTTGGCATATAAATTGAGGCAATCTAAAATCTATCTTATCGATAGAATTTGGCCATAAAAATTTATCAACAGATAGAGAGGATTAAAATATAAATTTTAAAATAAATGACGTAATTTTCTGAGATTCGAGTGAATTACTATGAATTTTTAAATTTTGTTAAAACACTAAGATCATTTTGAGATTTTTGAGAGGTTTTGGGATAGCCCTTATCATTTCAAAAAGGAGCTCACACCTTGCCAAGTGGCTAAGGAGGCTTTCCAAGTGGCAAATCCCACTTGACATGTGGAATTCCACTTAAATGGAATGAAAAGAATTCTTCTTCCTCTCTTACTATTGCCAACGCCAAAGAGAGGATTAAAGGACCATAACTCCTTCAGTTTTTCACGAAAAATGGTGATTCTATTTTCTAAATTTAAGTTTGTCTATTAAGCACCACGCAGGAAAAGGAATTAGGGAAAAAGGACTTCTCAATGTGGAGTTAAAATTCATCAAAGATCACTGGGTTAGACTATCTAGAATTGTGACTTTTAGGTGAGTTCATGGCTGTTTCTCCTTCATTTCTTGGGATTTTTGGCTGCCATTTGATGATAAATCATGCCTAACACCTGTGTGATTGTGTGTGTGAGGTGTTTATGGCAATTGGATGGCAAATTGAGGTCCATAAAAAGGGAGGAATGCTACCGTGGAAATTAGATAGCTTTAGGTTCTTGTGGATGTAAAGTTTTTTCTTACTTGTAAGTGAATTCTTTCATTCACTTCATGCCCCAAATTTTTAGTAGCTTTTTCCTTAGTTTATAAATGGTTTGAGTATGTAAATTCATTTAGAAAAGTGGTTGGATTAAAGTATGGTAGTTTATAATTCAATGGAAGGTGAATTACATAGTGAATTGCTAATAATAGGTGAGTTTGGTGGCAAATTCTTAGTTGGCTGACAGGTTGTACATGATGATTATTATGTGCTAATGATATTTAATGTGTGTGTTATGGAATTAAGAGATGACCTATGGTTTTGGATGTTGTTAAGAAATGGAAATGTTTGTAATTTGATAGCAAAGTTCATGTATAGCCTCGAATGTGTACATGGCCGAGAGGTACTTATGAAGTTTGGCATGTGTGTGTGTACTTAAAGCATAAATGGCATGTAACTAGCCATAGGGTGTGAGGTAATTGTATGATTGTGTGATTATTCTACCTATTTCTGAGACATATTATGAGCTAAGACTATTTAAAATGGCATGATATGGTTATGTAATTAGCCATTGTGATAAGTAGTAGGCATGGAAATGATAATGTGTCTAGCCTAGTTAATATGTAATGGAATTGTAAAGACATGTATATAAGGATGGCTAAACTATTGATTAATAGATAAATGTGTAATGAATGTTATGAAAGTGTATTGACTAAGTCTAGAAAAAAGTAAAACCCGAGGGCTATGTTAGTGTAAGTAAGCATGAAAGTGAAGGATTATAATTATGCTAAATGTGCCTAAAATGATATATTTATGTGAACTACAATGGCTTAAATTATCTTGCATGAATTCAATTAATGTACAATATAAAATGGTATGTAATATAATTAAGGCATGGCATGAATAATGACTTTAAAATTGGACTAGC
Organism: Hura crepitans; assembly: GCA_948208565.1. Lineage (NCBI taxonomy): Eukaryota > Viridiplantae > Streptophyta > Magnoliopsida > Malpighiales > Euphorbiaceae > Hura > Hura crepitans. The sequence continues at coordinate 5,132 of CANXYI010471190.1, forward strand.
AACCAAGTATAAAAGTAGCATGTAACCTTGCCTATAAGGGCTATGGAATATAAGTGAGAAACATGGATATTTGTATGCCTTGAGGGCTATATCATGTAATGGATGATTATGGCATTTTGAGCCTATGGTTTGGCCCTGTGAATAGCCTAAGATTTGTTGGCTTAGGGCCTATGAACTTGAAGTAAATTTTGTTGAAAACTGTACTAAAAAATATGATGAAATAAGTCTGAAAAGCTTATTTAAACCTTGCCAAAGTGACCTATAACTATCCAAAATAACCATTACCTGAAGCAATAATTCTTTGGACAGTAAATGGCCTAGAATCATAATATATTTTTGGAAATTAAAGCTTGCATAATATATGTTAATTATTGGCAAGTGTACCTTGATTATATTTCATGATAAATTCACCTAGTACAACCTGTTTGTGTCCATACTAGACTGAGCTAAATTTTGACTGAGCTATAAAAAATGATAACTGTATATTTTTAAGATTATAATATTATGAAAAGTTAATCAGTAAAGAAATAGACCCTGATTGAGGATAAATAGACCACTAGTTAGACACCCACTAGATGGGTTAACCGGTCAACTTAGGGTTTTAGTAGCTGCTAGTTGTCTGATGTTTAGGCAATTATGTTTATTGTGGCTAGAGAGGCTTACAGGCTGATCTCCATTATGTCACACAGTTGGTGAGATTCTTTATGGCTAGGGAGGCTTCTGGGCTGATCTCTATTATGTCACATTCTTTATGATGATTATTTGTGGCGGGGGAGGCCTACGAGCTAATCTCCATTATGTCACACAAATGTTGAGACTTTATTTATGGCTAGGGAGGCTAATGGGTTGATCTCTATTATGTCACATAGATTGATATTTTTTATTTGTGTCTAGAGAGGCTATAGGCTAATCTCTATTATGGCACATATACTGATGCAGGGGCATAGATCTAGAATAGTGACCACTGCACCAGTTTATTTTCCCTCTAGATCCAGTGTTTGTCAGTGATGTCTCCTGAGTTGGGCTAGTTAAAATAATTAAACAAGATTAATAAATCCACGCATGACAAAGAAACATGACATAGAGGCATTTTAGTAATGTTTCCACTGATAGTGAATAAAGGCTTAAAATGGTATAGTTTATGCATGAAATAATTATTAATGATCAAATACATAAATTATATGACTGGTATTAATTAATTGAATAATTATATACTAGAACACCCTAAGGGTAAAATGGTAATTTTGCATGCTAGTTTCTTTGATTGAATCGGGATATTAGTATGAGACAAAAATAAAAGTATAATGCATGAATTAACTACTGGATATGTTTTTAATGATTGAATTCACCACTAAGTATTTTATACTCAGCGTACCTATTTCAGTGTGCAGGTACCCATAATAGGGATGTCACTTCATAAAGTATGCAATGCAGTTCAGAGGTCATATTGAGAAGGTTAATCATATATAATGAGTAGATTTTGCACTGTATGTACTTAGGTGGGGAATAGGTGTGATGTATATAAGGAAACTAGAGTAGTATTTGTTTATAATAGACTATGTTGTAATTATTTATGTGATGGTTTTCTTATATACATATGATCTATATAGATGCTTATGAGCCGGAGGCTCTGTATGTTTTTATTATGGCCTAAGGCCTATGTTTATTATGTGATAAAAGATGTTGATAGAATGATACCTAGGGGACCAGAAGGGTCCAGGAGATGTGATATATAATATTGAAGTGTTTACAGGTGGATATGAATTTTAGGGTAGTAACCAAGACAGCCGTTGTGCTGCCAGATTTTTAGATTATGCTAGATTATGTTAGATTCTTTCTGTAATGGCTGAAACATGATAATATGAACTTAAATGGATTATAAGAATTGATCTAAATGAATTCGAAATCAGATAAAGTTGTCTAGTGCAGTATAAGTAAAAGTTAAACAAATGAACATGGTGGAAATTTCAGGATGAGTGACCTAGCTGAAAGTGCATTGCTTATTGGGTTTCTTTAGGAATCCAGTAGGGGGTGTCACGAGTACAAGTTCAGTAGGCTCTAAAAGATTAAAGCACCAAATTCATTTTTTCCAAAAAGAGTTTTGTACAATCCAATCATTTTCTTTAAATCCTAAAATCTTGTGGTAACCATTCCAAAACAATAAAGCATTTTTTTGGTTCTTACCCATATAATAATCCAAAGGTCAGAAGGCTCTAAAATGTCAAAACTCTAAAGCCTACAAAAACAAAAAGGATTTATCTTAGGCTGAGAGTTTTCCTTTCAGTTCTGGCTGGCCTCATTCAAAAAAAATGGAGTTTTATAATTCTCACTAGGCCGATCAACCAAAAGCATAAGCTTAGGCAAAAATTAAGAAATTTAGAGAAAATATTTAGCCAAAAAAATCTTCAAACTAGCTAATAACAGAGATATCATCAATGCAGTACTTAAAAAGATAAAAAAAAAGATGACATTTAACATACAGACAAAGAAAAAGGATTTAAAACAATAGGGACATAAAGCTAGCACCCATAACAAGCTACTTACTAATTTGAAAATCTCTATCAACCTCTAATGACTAGAGCTTTAAGACATATCACTCTAGGTTTATAGTCTGCAAAAGTTCATAAGCTTTAAAACATATTAGCCATTCCAAAAGATGTAACTTTAAATCTAATTAATCAAAGTCAACATAATGAACTTCGAGCCATTCTAAATGATGCAAGTTTAGATCCAATCAATTAGAGTTTACACAATGAACTTCAAGCCATTCCAAAAATTACAAGTCTAGATCCAATTAATCTAAGATAGCACGATTAGATCCCAAGCCTTAACAAACTATGGATAAGCTAAATTAAAAAATAAATGAAGAAAATACAGAAGCTCACTAGGTTGAAAACTCACAAAAAGTAGCCTAGGCAAAAATTAGAGCTTACCTCACTAGATTAAAAACCCGTAAAGGGTGGTCTATGTAATAATTAGAGGTAAAGAGAAAATATTTAGTTGGAAAATCTTCAGACCAACTAATAACAAGGGTATTATACTATAAAATCACATACATTTGCAAGCTTTATCACTTGTTCATTGTTCACACATGTTTAAATGCTCTCCACAATAAATTGACATTTTGCACAAACCTTTGCCTCACCACTATCATGGTATGTTCCACTTAACCTTCATGAAGCCTCTCACTCATCACCTTGACTCAACTTACTTCCTTACACCTTTCCTAACCTTTTTATCACCCTAACTTGACATATTTCCTCATAAGACATCTCATTCAGCCTACCACTTCACACTTTTAAACCAAATTTTCCTATTATGAGTTTGAGAGGAGAGTGATCTCAATAACAAAATATCTATTAGCTCATACATGTAAATACATAATCACCCATACATCTATCTAAAAAATATATATTCACTAATTTATAGGAGAATATGCATTCATATAGCTACCTATACATGTATTTGTCATTCAAATTCCTCAATCATTTGGAAAAGTCAAGCATGAACACATGCATCACTACATTTATCTAAAATGCATTATTCATTTATTAGATTGTAAAATGCATGCCTCATTACATCTCTTCATCTAGAGAAAGTTATAAAACACATATATATCATTTAATTCATGCACCCATGTCCATTCAAAAAGCAAGTACGCATCTCACCCATTTTTTATAATACCTATTGCATAAAATCTTAGTTTATCTCACACATACACACCCCCACATGCATACAATACATACTCATTCATCATTCAAAGCAATAGTCTTTCATCATTCATTTAAAGTGGCTCAAGCTTGTGCATAAACATTCATCCATCTGTATGAATTGAGATTGCACAAACTATGCTTTCTATGAAAGGTATTCCAAATATCAACAAGGTCTACATGAAACAAAGTGATCAAAGAGTTAACGTAAATAAAGGAATGGATACTAGATATAAAGGTGAGAGAGACAATTAGTAATCACCTAATTGAAATTATTAAAGTTATTGATATTGAAATAGTTCATCATTCCTTGCTAGATAAGTTGAGGGTTGTTATATCTTTTGCTAGATCTTATGTGAATTGCAAATGGCTAACCATCTCACGATGATCCCTTATCATGCTTGCACCACTTGGCATAAGAGACTGTGTTCTACATCTCAATAATGAAATAGGCTATTGAGCTTCAGCTCCCAAGTTACGTGGATAGTTTAGATTTGGGTATGGCTCATACTCATTCTCCTATCTTTGGAACTCTTTACCATAAGGGATATGAGGTCTCTAAGGTGGATAGATCTCTTTGTATAATCTTTAAAAAAAAGTGTTATTTTTATAAATTTTCTTTGTATGTTTTTTTTACTCATTCATATGTAAAAAGCTTAATCAAAGTGTATGTACAGAAAAAATCTACATGTTGTAGTAGGTGTTTTGAACACATTTATATGCAAAAAAGGGGGGTCTATTAATAAATAAAAGTAGGCTGCAATCCTCACCCTTCTTCCTCCTCACTCTCTATGTCTTCATCATCAAAAGAGAGTACCAACTTCTCAGCAATCTTCAACATCCTTAACTTTCTCTGTGCAACTTAAAGTAAGGCCAACCTCCTGGCTAGCTCATTCTATGAAGAGAATGAGGGATCAATACATCTTATGCATTTAAACATTCCATGCATACCATGTATACATACATAATTAATGATTATAGGAAAGAACTCACTACAAGGACATGAGGCTCATCAACTATTACTCTCCTAAAGGCCTCCACCATATAAGTAGTCCTCTCAACAAGAGCTCTTTTAACCTATCAAATTCTAAGTAAGAATGTTATAAAATAATAGAGTCAACAAACCAAAAAAGCTAAAAGACCATAAAAGAAGTACTAGGATAGTACTAGCCAGCTTAAAAGGCACAAGGTAGTTGTCCATGATCTTGAGGCACACAGAAGACACCTCCCCTTCAATGCCATAATGTATGTATCTTAGCTTAGACAAATCAATAAAAGTACCCATAACCTCACTAGGAACTAGGTGACAGTCAGCAGCTGGAGTAGGTGTAGTTGAGGCTTAACCTTATGGAGTGCATATAGAAGGAGCCAAAACCTAAGGACCCTTAGAGTTAGAAGCTATCCTCATCCTTTTTCTAGATAAAGAATGCTTACTATTAAGAGTAGGAGCAAAACCTATGAAGTGAATAAATGAAATAAAAAATGGTGCTTAAAAGAAATTAAGATAAAAAGAAGAAGTATACCTGAAGAGCAAGGCCCAAAGTGTAAGGCACTCGAGTTAACAAATAAGCAAATGCCTAATAGGGGTGCTCCTCTCTATCAAGCTCTATCAAAGTATCCTCGAGCATCTTAGTAGTCATCCCTTACATGAACTTTAGATCATCAATATACCTCCTAAATAGTATTAAATCAGGAGGACTCAAATATGGCATACATCAAGCCCTAGGTACCAACCTAGTATATGCTCTCTTGAGAACCAAGAGTAAGCCTTAAGAGTGGTCAATAATTTTCTGTAAGAGGATAGCTCTTAAACAGAGCACAAAAATTCAGGAATCTCCTCCATGGGGAAAACCCTTCATGCCAAATCAGTCTAAAAGAAAGATTAATAAGTATTAATTTTAGACCTAATGAACTAAATCATTAATAGTGTGTTTATATGTGTAGGATCACTCATATTATACCAAGCTTGTGAGCTGAGATACTGATGATGTTGTAATAAAGAAGATGCATTCTAAGGAACTAAAGCTAGCCTAAACTATATATCTATCACTGAATATCGATAAGGAATATCTAACTCATAGGCGACAGGGCAATAGAAAAACCTCACATACCCAAACCTCTTAACAACAAGGTGTAAAATTAGATTCCAAAAACCCCAAAAAATAGGAAAGGGATCAAGAGAGATTACTTACCAAAATGCCTGACACAAAGCTTTAAATAAACCAATGGCTTTTCTTGGTGCTCGTAGCCATGTCTAAACTTCTGAACATCTAACCAAATAAGGAATAACACCAGTTCAAGGATTTGATATCTTCGATCTTCTCCAGGATAAGAAGAAAGTTCTAACTCATATTGCCATTGGCATTAGTAAACAACATGGTGCCCAGTAGGTAGAAAATGAAGTAATGTATATACTAATCAAGCTTGGGTTGACCTGATGGAACTACCTCATCCATCTCTCACACAAATTAGTGCAACAGATGCTCCAAGAGTGGTCTTGAGGTGTGAACCCCAATAGATCTCTCACCTCCTAGAGTCAAAAAGAAGGATAGCAGTAGTAGGCATTAAAGGTGATAACCCTTCTAGTATAAGACACTCTAGTAATGAAAGCCTAATCGAAAGGGTTATCATCAACTCCCTAAATGACATATGAAAGGTATGAGTAATATCTATCCACTTGTCTATAAATGCCCAAAGAGCCTATAAGTCACAATGAAAGTCTCCTCCGACTAAGTGGTCTATGAATGTCTAGAATCCTATTAGCTTTACTCGATCTTTGACCAAAATAGGCATGATAAAATACCATTATTAAGGTCTAAATAAAGTGCCCCCACACTTAAGGAATATCTACAGTAAAAAAAAAAAAGAGGTAACACAAGTAAGCATACACTAATAGTAAAAATTAAAACAATATAACTACCTTAAGACATGACCCAATCCATATAGACTTAAACTACTACATGAGGAGTCTGCACTAACTTAGAAAAGATAGCCAAAAGAAGAGTCTACATAGATTAAGGATGGCTAAGATTTGCACGGACCTACATTTGTACCTACAGAAGCTCACAATTTAATAAAAAATATGATAGAAAAAATGACATTATCAGGTCCAAAGAGGTCTGTACAAACTTAAAATCACACACACATAAGGTCTACACAAACTCAAATCAATATAAACATATGTTCGTACAAACCATTCATCACATCTCATGCAAAAATATATAAGACATTCCCCTAAAGCAACTAGAAAAATAAACCACAAGATAGGTTTACACGAACCTTCAAACCCTAACCATCTTAGGTCTACATAGACTTATTAAACTAGTGACATTGTACAATAGAGAAAAAAGAAAAAAATAGTGGCAAATTATATAATGGCACAAAAAAGGGGGAGAAACTGACCTATGGGTACACTTCGGAGCATGTATTATAGGTAAGGTCAGCTAAGATTGGTGTCAAGTCATAAAAATGCACCCTTTCATCAGAGTAGCATTTCTTAGGCAATTCACCATTATAAAAGGTAGGAAACCCTCAGGACTGGGCATGGAGATGTCCACTACTGAAAAAAGAGGCAAAGAAGCCATGGAAAATGGCAGAGCTAGCATCACCGACACTTCTTCGGTTGCTACCGAGCTATCAAAAGAGGAAGAAGAACTTTTAGAGGCCATAAGAGCTTTCTTTTAAAAGAAACTGAAGGAAAAAACCAAAAGCACAACCCAGAGAAGAAATAGAAAATGGGAGAAGTGGGAAAAAGTAAGGGAGGTCAACAGTTTTAAAGCTATTGATAAAGTCCGCATGAACCTATTTAGGCTAATCATCTCTTCATCCGCATGAACATTTGTCATGACATACCTCTCTAGACCCTTTATCCATATAAATCATCCTAATAGACATACCTTTTTTGAATTATGCCAATATAGACCTTCTCACGAGTAGGCACATACTGAGTCTACATGAACTTATCTTATCTGGGGTGCTAGATAACACGACTCTAAAAAAGCCTAAAAATAATTAGGCCAATGTTAGAAAAGGGATAATGAATAATAATGAACAAAATTTTTCATCCAAAACAAAAATTGCAAGTAAAATTGGCGTGTTAAAAATAATGTTGATCATTTTTTTGTCAATGGACCTTTATATATTTTTTCTCCAATCGACGAGATTGATTTTGAGTTAACACTCCCCAACATCATTAACTAATGGTCTAATAAATTTGTTTTATTTAGTTTTTTTCCACTAATAAAATAAATTTGACCTCTATTTGTTAAAAAATTAAGTTAGTCAAACCATTTTCATTTTATTTTTAAATTAATAAAAGAGATTCAACCCTAAATTCAACTAAATGACATACATCTTTGTCCATGTATCTATTTTCTCTTTATTTAGAAAATGTTTGCATGATTAAAAGATGTATAATTTAGGTAAAAACAAAATGGGTTAAAAATGGTCAATCTATTTAATTTTTTTAACTAATAGGTTCAGTCTTTTGTTTTAAATTTTTTCTAAAATCATTGAATTTTAGCACTTTCTATGATAGAATTTTTAACAAATTCAATTCAAAACCTATTTTGTCATTAAAAGATGAAAAATGAAATAAAAAGTATTAATAGAGGGCAATCAGCCTTCTAATCCACCAAGTGGGGTTTAGTTGCCTTAAATATCAGACTACTCCTTTCATCTATTTTTATCTACCAAATTAGCTTTAAAAATGGTTTGTTAAAGGTGTAGCATGCCAATAGAGCTAAAGATCAGATTCTTTAGAGTATATATCTTAGAAAAATGAGGCCTGCTTACCTTAACATTACCACCAGCAAATTTAAAAGATGCAAATAGTAGCCTTTTCCTATTTTCCATTTAGATTCGACTTCATAGTAATCCAACATTATTATCACTTTTTTTTCCTTTAGATTCAACTTTATGTTAATTTAACAACACTTTCATCACATGTTTCTCCTTTGGATTCAGCTTAACATTAATCTAACAAAATTATTATCACCTATTTTTCCATTAAATTCAACTTCACATTAATCCAATAACACCATAATCACAAGTTTCTCCTTTAGATTTAGCTTAACATTAATCCAGCAATATTATTATCACATACTGTGAATTCATCTTCACATTAATCCAATATCATATGCTTTTTCATATTCAGCTTCACATTAATCCAACATCATTATCACGTACATTCCTCGAATTTAACTTCACATTAATTCAACATTTTCATTGCATATTTCTCCTTTAGATTTAACTTCACATTAATCCAACAATACTATTATCACACTTTTCTTTGCAGTCAACTTCACATTAATTCGACATTATTATCACTTACTTTTCTTTGAATTCAACTTCATTTTAATCTAACACCATTATCATATATTTTTTTCTCTTTGGATTTGACTTCACATTAACCTAACAACATTATCACCATATATTGGATTCAACTTTAAGTTAATCCAACAATAACATTTCTATCATACTCTCTTTTGGGTTCAGTTTCACATTAATTCAAGATTTTCATCTCCTCGAATTCAGCTTCATGCCAATTCGATAGCCTCATGAGTCAATCCAACACTCATCACATCAAGCAAGATAGGTCAGAATTTCTTTCTTACTTTTTTATGTGCTACTTTAATCTTTGCATTTTCATAGCACACACCAAAGTGGGGGTAACTGTAGATTCCTTACCTTTTAGGCCTATGATGATAACCAAAGACAAGCTCAAGCAACAAGGCAAAAAACCTAAAGCCATAGTATATATAAACCATTCTGGCATAAGTCTGCCTAAACTTAATGCTATAAAGTCTACAAAAACTAAAATAAACCAAGCCTAGAATAATAAAGCCTACAGCCCATGGTTCATAGAATAAGCCAAAGACTATATTTGCACGGACTAACATAGACCTAGCCTAGAGGAATAATGCCTATGGCCTATGGTCTACTAGGATAAACCAAAGCCCATGTCTACATAAACTGATATAAACTCAACTTAGAATAAGGCCTATAGCCTACCAAGATAAATCAAAGCCTAAGTCAACACAGACCTAGCAACCCAAAACCATGATCTGCATGAACCTTTTACTGAAAAGCTTTTAGAAGCTCAATCTTTTTATTTAAAGTCTTACACCTAATCCTACTAAAACTCCCTCTCTTCT
>CANXYI010471329.1:0-12412 GCA_948208565.1 Hura crepitans
TGGGTCTCGAGTTCCATTATGACCTCCTTAGTATGTGTAATTAAAATAGAATGTGCATTTTTTACTCATAAGCACCAAATTCCATAATACACTTATTATGTAATAAATGGTCCTGAACGTGAAATGTCATGAATATAGAGCATTTAATGGGTTGTATAGTTTTTATAATATGTGTTTAGGAGTTTTAGATGATAAGAATTTATTAGAAATAATTGGATGTACATTTTGTGCTCAATTGGCCTTAACAGATATAATATGAAAAAAAGTTGAGCTTAAAAGTGCTTAATGTAACATTTAGGCTTAACTAAGTAAAAAATGAGGTTATAACATGTTTTTAACATTTATGAGAATGAATGAAAGTGTGAGAATGCATTTAGAATAAAGAATGAGTAATATGTGTTTAATTAGGCTCTATGGATATAATATGGAAAAATGACCTTAAGTATGCCTCTATGCATTTTTCTCATATTATTATGCATGTTTATTGTGCTTTGCCTTATGTACAAGGTTTGCATGCTAATTGTGACCATTTTAGGTGTGTTGGCCAAATGGTTAACATTCTATCCATAGGTGTGTATGTCAATTGAATGTTAGTTGGCAATGATAAGGCTAAGTGGTGCATAACAAGATGAACTTGCTATAGTTGGAAATAGTTTAAAGTAATGAAATGCCATGCATATTTAAAGGTAAATATGCTTATAGTGCATCAGTAAAATGAAATTTGGTTTGAATGGAAACATTAGCGAAGATACATATAATTAGGAAGTATTTTAGAGTAAAAATAACTATAATAGATGATTAAAAGGGGCTTAATGGCCAAATGGGCTAATAAGCCGTAGAGGCTTGTAATTTTGAGCTATGAGTATTACTTATGTATATGTGAAAGTTGTGTTTTAGGGCCATGTCGCACATGTGATGGTTAATATGAATTATGCCTAATTAGTATGTATGGTCGAGTGGTATTATAAGAAAATATGTGCACGAGAACTCATCAAGTGTGAAGGATGGTGTGCATACATGTTATATTTATTATCTCTTACTATAATCTTGGATAATTTTATGTATGAACACAGTTTAGGACCAGTATAAGTTCTAAAGATGTATGGAGCTCAAAGGTGTTATTTAACACTAAGCGTGCCATAAAGTGAGTAAATGGATGAAGATTTGAGCATAAGATGTCTTAAATGAACTTATGACCTCAAATGAATATGCAAATGGTAACTATATGGTGATAACCATAAATGGGATGAAAATGGTGTTTTAAATGTGCAAGCAGCATAAGTGTGGCTTAAATGTATGTTAAAATGTGCATGATTGCTAAAATGATGTTTTCAATTAATTAACCAATTTTAGTCATTTAATGGCTAAAATAAGTAAGTTAAAAGTGATATAAGCTTATATAATAAGGTGAAACTAAGAGATATTGATTTTTGCCCATGTGATGCAACAACATAAAAGTGGATAGGTTATTAGTCAACTAGGGGTTATGGCATCTGCTAAGGCACTTTGGTGTTTTGATTATGATCCAAAGGCTTATTATATGTCTTACCTATAGATTTGCATTATGATTTTCTTATCCATGCGGGTGTATTATAAGGTCCCGTAGAGGCCACTACACAATTACATATGGGCATAGCCATTGTAAGGTCTCGTAAGGGCCATTGCACAATTACATATGAGTGTAGCCATGTAAGCTTGGATAGGTACCACAAAACCTTTTATATTTTAGTGCAGCAACTGTTAAGTCCAAAATGTTGGCCACTACATATTTCTTAATCTCGTTATCCATAGGTTTTGAGTTATCCATAATAGGCTTTAAAATTATAAGTAGAATATGGAAATTTACTTATAATGTGTGCTAAGATAGTCAAAATGGCAGTTTTAGTGCATAAGTGAACTAATGTGAGTTAGTATATGAGAAATACTTGATGCTTAATTGTACACTTGCTATACGTGTGTGGTATGATTTCACTCATACATAATAGATGTTTTTATGATCATAACTATGTCATGTTATAATTTGCAAGAGTATCATGTAAGATATGGTCTTATTTTTGCATAAATATGAACTACATATAAATGGTATGTTAATAATGTTGTTAGCATAGGTTATTTTGATTAGACCAATAAGCATTTGCTTAACACGTCATTTATTTTTTATGCGTAGGTAAGAGGACATTTTGAGATACAAGCCTTAGGACATTAAGGTTATCAAGAGAAGGCCATTCTTTTTGTAAAGATCTATAAATATAGTGTAGTATGTGATGTAAAGTAACACTTAATGTTGTAGAAGTATGAGAATGGGCCTAAATTGTATTTAAATCGTTCTTCTTAGATTTCAATTTTGTAAACCTTTATAAACTATTTAAAAGTGTCTATTGAAGTACAATATCTCTTCTTGAGATTGAGATATCTTAGGTCTATATTTGTGTGCTGTTGAGTGATTAAAGGATCACATGGATGATGTGAAAGTGTGTGGAAATTCTAGAAGTTTATTTTTCTTATATAGGTTACTATTTAAAAATTTGGGATAGTGCCCAGTACAGCCATTATGCTGCCAAAATTTTGGCATGAGGATTCTCAATTTTTGAATATCTACCACAATTTGAAATTTTTTTGGAAACCCACATTTTTATAAGTGAATTCTTTTAAGAATAATGTTTTATAACAAGTAATAGAATAAGTAAATTTAGATATCTTGATTTGCATGCACTCTTTAGTTGGGCTCGACAATTGGCCAATTATCAGACTAAGTACAGGGTGTCACAAATTCCATCCATCATTTCTGTCTCAAATTTAGCTCCTTTTAGGTTAAAAGATACTTTAAACTCTTGTGATCTGTGTAAACTTAACACTTTTCTCCATAGAGATAATATGTCTAAATCTTTAAAGCAAACACAATTGCTACAAGTTCTAGATCATTAATAGGGAAGTTCTTCTCATACAGGTTCAGCTATCCTGAAGCAGAAGCAATAACTTGCCTTCTTGCATCAGAACATACCCTAAACAATTATGAGATGCATAACTATAGATAGTAAAATCTTTCCCTAACACTTGTTGTAAAAGGATAAGAGCTTTTATTAACATGGCTTTACTCTTATCAAAACTCTCTTGACATTGGTTATCCCAATAAAAACTTCACATCTTTCCTTAACAAATGAGTCATAGCTACTACAATCAAGGGGAAACCCTTAACAAACCATATGTTGTATTCGACCAAACTAAAGAAACTTTTGACCTTTATTATGTTCCTAGGTGGCTTCTAGTCCATAATGGCTTATATCTTATTGAGATCCACTTAGATACCTTTTGTAGGAGATATATGTCCTAAGAAAGACACCTCATTAAGAAAAAAACTCATAAATACTAAGTTTGGCATAGAGCTTCTCATCTCATAAAACAAGAAGAACTATTCTTAACTGTTGTTCATGTTTTTCCTTACTTTTTGAGTGTACCAGAATATAATCTATGATAACCACTACAAATTGATCCATGAAAGCTTAGAAGACTCAATTCATGAGATCCATAAAAGTTGCATGTGCATTAGTAAGCCGAAATGACATTACCAAAAACTCATAATGGCTATAACGTGTCCTGAAAGCAATCTTGGCCACATATACCTCTTTAACCCTTTACTAGTAATAATTAGGCCTCAAATCGATCTTGGGAAACACCCTGGCTCCTCTAAGCTAATCAAACAAATCATTTATCCTTGGTAGAGGATACTTGTTATTTATGGTCACCTTGTTCAACTATTGGTAATCCACATATAATTGAAAAGAGTTGTCCTTCTTCTTAACAAATAAAACTGACGCTCCGTAAGGTGATACACTCTGCCTTACAAAACTTTTTCATGCAACTCTTGTAATTAAACTTTCAATTCCTTTAACTCTTTAAGAGCCATTTGATATAAAGCTATAGATAGCAAAGCAGTGCTAGGTAAAACCTTTATAATGAACTTGAGTTCCTATTTTGGAGGCAAACTGGGCAACTCTTTAAGAAAAACATCTGCATACTCTAACACCATTAGTATAGCATGAGAATCTAGCTCACCCTTGCTGACATCATAAATGCATGTCAAGAAAGCTTGATAACCTTTTTTCAACATTTGTTTAGCTCTAATGGCTGATATCATTTTAGATATGAAATTCATTCTCTCACCAACCACTATAATCTCTATTCCATCATTAGCTTTAAGAGATATCCTCTTCCAACCACAATCCACAACTATTTGACACTTGGACAACCAATCCATGCCTAAGATCAAGTTGAACTCATTAGAAGGTAGCTCTATGAGATAAGCCAAAAACTGATGTCCTTGTACTATTAAGGGACATTCTTCATAGACTTTGTTCACAACTATTTGCTGACCTATAAGGTTGATAACCATAATCTTTATGTCAAGGTTTTTTATGGCAACCCTTAGTCTTGTGCCCGTGCAGTGCATATATATGAATACGTAAACCTTAAATGAATCAAAGCTAAAGAGGGAGAATCAAAGAGAAGAAAGGTATCTGTTATCATATCAAGTGAATCAATCTCTGTTCTAGCTCTAATGGCATATTACTTGATAGGTGCTCTAGTCTCAGCTCTACTCTTAATTGTGACTCCCTAAGTACCAACTGTCTTCTCAACTCAATCCCTTTTTTGACCTCTAATTAATTTAGGTGTAGATTTTTATCCACTCTAAGATTATTTCGGGTAGTTTTTGATGAAATGGCTTGCTGCACAAGATAAAAAATAGACTCTTAGTCTCAATCTCCAACACTCTCCTTTGTATCTCTTATAATAGGCCTAACATTTTGGCCACTGATTGCTCTGAGCTATACTCAATGGAGCACTAGCAACCTAAGATTGTTATTGTCTTGTCTTACTTTGTGCTCCATTTTTGTCTCTAAGATTGACTTTACTTTTGGGTTTGCTGTGGTGCCCCTAAGTCCCCTTAAACTTCTTATCTGTATGCTGGGCTGTATTCGCTGACCCCTAACCATAGGATTTCTTCTTTTGGTAAAATTCTCTCCTTTGCTTCTGTACTTCCTCTACCATAAGGCAAGCTGATACCAGTATAGTGAAGTCTTGAATTTTAATAAGAGTTATGTTCACCTTAATCTCTACATTCAATCCCTTCTCAAATCTCTTGCATTTATCAACTTCTGTTCGAACCCTTTCCTTAGCATATTTGTTTAACATTGCAAATTCCTTCTCATACTCAGGTATTAATCTATGTCCTTATTTAAGTTCAACAAACTCTTCTTTTCTAGCATCTAAGTACCACTCAGGTATATACTTCTTCTGGAACTCCTCTAAGAAGTAATCCTATGTCAAGTTAGCCTTATTCTTGTGTTTTGTTAGAGCTTTCCACCACTAGAAATCTTCTTCTTACAACAAAGAAATGGCACAGATAACTTTTTCTTCTAGTGTGCACTTGAGTTGTTGCATAATTTTAAAGGTTTTGACAAACTAATACTCTACATCACTTGTATCCGTAATACCTCTACCCTTAAAATCTTCTACCCCCATCTTTTTGATCTTTTTAAGATTGGCATTCTAAAGAGCCTATGGTAGTAGAGTTAGCTGCTAATGTGACACCCTCAACCCATTTTGTACACTAGACTCGAGTAAAGAGCGCCAGCACATTCCCGATATCTATTTCTACCATCCAAAAAAAATCACTATAATTTAAAAATTCTATTAACCAAAATATTTCGTTGCTTAAAGAGTTGTAAAAACTCTAAAAATCCTATAACACATTTTATGAGGCAACTAATGGTGTCAGCATGTCGAAAATTTGGTAGTATAATAGCTGTACTGGGACACTATCCCAAATAGTAAACCTATAAAAGAAAAACTTCTATAAACTCATATCAACTCTATCAACTTTAATGGATCCTCCTAATCCCCCAAATTAGTGCACAACACAATTCACATCTCAATCTATTTTCATCACATTTATACATCTATTTCATAATAGAACCTAACGCTATTCTCATGTATTTACAATTTACATCATGTACATCTTTAATGCACTAAAACAATAATTATACTTCGCATTTGAATCTTAGATCACATAAAAATTACATTTTATATTATAACCTTGATACTGATTACATAGACATACATGTCTTTCTCTCAATAGGCCTACCCCAAAGCCTCAAAACTGCTCTTAAAAGAACCTTCAAGTGGCTTTTTGTGTTCTTCTAGTGTCCTTCCCTGTCGATTGCCTTTATTTACGCACCAGTAAAAAAGCTAGTACGCTGAATGAGACACTTAGTGGTGTATTCAATGGAATATATATATATATATATACACACACACACACACATACACACACACACACACACACACACACATACATATAAAATAGTCATGCTTAGATAGGTACACACCAATTTTTAATGCATTTATTTCATGTTTCAATTTAATCATGCATTTGTTCATTTAATCAAATTATATGTATTATAACTCTTTACAACATGTAATATAACCTCATGAGCACATATGTAAATATTAACATGGTGTACCACAAAATGACCTTATAATACCCTTTCTCATAATGAAACAAGCATATGTCATAGAAAGTTAGTATAACAAAAGTTGAGGTAAACATACACTTTAGACATTTTCATGACATAATGGTGTTCACATGTATAAAGTAGGCATTTGTGAATTAGAATAATACTCATTAGTGGCAACAAGCATATGGTTTATCATGCATACACATTATGTCAATATAACATATAAACATCATATATTATCACCAATATGCCTATAATCATAATTGTATTTATTTAGTTTACACATCACTTAACATGGCCTAACCGCATACACAACATAAACTTGTGTCATGGCTTAGCTTACTCATTTTCACATATATTTTTAAGCCTTTACATTGTTTAACATATGCTTGTATTATAATTTTCTTTATTATTATTTGTTTAACTCATGTCCATACTGTAACACCCCCTGCCTATCCTCGAAGAAAATAGGCAAAGCGTGCTACTTCCTAGGAGGTTACCTATCCTTGGATTTCCCCAGGGGCCTTTCATTTAACTTTTTCATACATTCTCCTTATTCAATCTAGAAATTTCCTTTAATAGCTCCTATAGTCTAAGGGATTCTGCTAGGCATATGACACTCACACGCCTAATCTTACAGCTAAATATCAGCCTAGGCTATTGTTATAGCTACAAACTGATTACTCCTATTGTTAGGGGTTACTGTGCAAGCAATCAAGTATCCTAATGCCTAATTACCCACAATAACATTCATGAGTGCCTAACTACTATACCCCATAATTCAATCATATAATATCATACCTGGACAGTCGTCGGTTGTACTACTGATTGTCTGCATTATAGCTTCCCAAATCTACCACTTATGCATCGGACACTTGATACGTTGAGTATGCACTTAGTGGTGAATTTAACCAGACATACCATGTACTCTATTACATGTAAGCACACAAGAATTTACTACTAATATCTATTCAAGATTTCCTAATCTTTTTACTTAGGCTTCCATCTATGATTATTTATCTAGTGAATCATATTAACTTTCTTTCAATTTATGTGTTCTTACCATGTTTAAATCACCTACTCAGTTCTATTCCACTACCTATTTATGCCCTTTTTTCTAGCACATTTACAGCATTTAACTATGTTCATTAGGTATACATACTACATACATATGTTACTATCCACTATTATATGAACTAATTTCTCCTATAACTTATTTCTTTTAAGTGATTTCCTGCCTATTTACCATTTCCTCGATCTCTTATTCCTTTAGGTAATCCCATTAAGTTCATATAAGTTTATTCAATATCAGCCTTTACAAATTATTCTTTAGTCTTAGTATGTTTACTCGTAGACTATCTCTATTAAAGTAATTTATGCCTCAGTTTTTCTCATTCATATTATTAAATCTTTTCAAAATCTTCTATTTATCTTTTATCCCTATAAGTTTAAGAAGAACTCCTAACCATAGGATAATAGGAATCACAATGTGCAGTGGCCTCTATTTTAGGCCTCAGCTACTGAACCAACCTAATCTGAGAATCAGACAAAAGACAAAGCTGTATAGTGCCCCACATTATGGACCTTGACGTCTGTACACACCCTTCATCTGATAGTAGGGACCTGTCCTTAGACCACTCCTAATACAGGACTAGCAAATAGTAGGGACCCATCCGTAGACCACTCCCAATATCTATAAATCACATCAACAACAACAAGGGTAGATAGTAGGGACCCATCTGTAAACCACTCCCTATATCCACAAGTGGGTAGCAGGGACCCATTCGTAGACCACTCCCAATACCTAGAACATTTAGGCTCAAACCAATACTTAGCAACTGTATCTGCTATACACTTGCTAAAATCCATATAGACTCAGCCTCTAGCAGCTGCTAATCCCTAGTTGAGCGATTAACCTATCTAGTGTATAACAACTAGAAATCCCCCAGATTCCCTTTCAATTATCTTTCATAATCATTACATACATTATCTAGTTTATCTAATATAAAATATTTTATTCTTAGTACTTCTTTTAGTTCAGTTGTTAGTCAACCGCCATGGAATATTCTTTAACTTTATCAAGTTGTCATGTTCTCAATTCTAGTTCCATTTCTTGTCCTTAATTTCATAAAATTGTCTATTGCCTACATATATCCTAGTTATCTCAGCTTCGTATGTTCCAAGGGATTCTATTCCATGGATTTTTTTATTCATTTATTACATTTCATTACAATAACTTAGTTCCCAATTTTAGTAGCTTATTCTCACTGTTACTATGTTTACTAAAAGTATTCCCTTTTTCTGTACCGTCAACTAATTTAGCCATCTACTTTATGGAATTCTTTATAATGATTACTCTATACCCGTGTCTTTCAGTCTATAATAATTTCAAATCCCTTTTTGTGACCCATAGTATTTGCAATGTTTATATATTAATTTTCCTTAAACTTTATCCATGTATTACTGTGCATTAATCAATTCTCTCTTGGGCTATTAATTTATTTAGTCCACTTTTTAATAATTAATCAACTTTTCAATTCATTTTGTTTTAGCTAGACTTAACTAATGGCCTTTCCCATCTACCATATTTTTATTCTACTTATATTCATTCTAAAAACACACAATTTTATTTTATTTCATCCGATCATATTTTTCGGACAGTTATAGGTCATCGTAATTCTAGAAAGTTACGGGTCCTTTTCTTATAAGGACTACTATTCATTTGGTATCCTTTTTCTCACTAATCCATTAACCTATTTTATTCTCCATTTACCTCAATGCATTATATCCTAAATTACCTTACCCCTTCCAATTTTTCCATCTAACTTACCATATAAAATCATTATTTCCATTCTAAAAAACTACCCAACATTTCTTAACTAAATTAAATCTTTTTATGCCATATTTTCTATCTTACCATTTTACATTTCATGCTTCCATACCATTCCACTACATGCATCATTCATATTCCATATCTTATTAATTCTCCACATAACCATACCATATCATGATCCTCACATGTCATACATCATAATACCATCCTGCTCTCACATGCTTTCATGACATACTTACATATCCATAACATGGCATATATGACATACACCTAGTCATACATGTAACACATACATACACATCCCTACCATCCTATCTCCCCAAATTACATCTCTTAACATGGATTACACATGCACGCATACATGAATACCTATACAAGCACCCATATTCCATATCATGTTTTTCCCTATCATACATGATAAGTTTCAGTAAAATTCACTTATAGTGGACTCCCTATCATGTTGAAGCTACTCCAGAACCATTGACTTCCTCTTCCTCCACCTTGAATCACCATTTCCAACATTTCCATAATAGTTTCAATCTTTGAAAATTCCTACAAAATTACACATAACTCCAAATTAAAATCTTTTTCCATGGATGACATCTACACCTCACATAGTCTCTAAGAAAAATATGAAATCATGAAAAGAACCATTTACACGTGAATTTGGCACTATTCATCAAGTGTTCAAATCTCATTTTTTGGCCTTCCTTTCTTCTGTCTATCACTTAGAATTGCTTCAACGGACCATGAAGGTTTAGAACCACATAAATTTAGTGAGTTTTCAGGGTGGGAGAAGGGAGAGAAGATCAAAAAATGGTAGGGAAGCCATATGGGAATGGCGTCAGCCATTGTATGGGAGGGGGAGAAGATTACCTCTTTTCTATCTTATCCTCCCACACACATGTCTCCTTAAGTGTATGTGCGAAGTGGAGGGCCACGATCGCACCACGTGTCGATCAAATGGCCTAAATTAAACCAATTTTACTTTTAACTTTGAAAATTCAAAATAATTTCTATAGAGCTCCAAAAATTACGATTCCAATCCCAAAAATCCCCAATTAAATTCACTAAGGGTCTTGCAAAATTTCAGCCCGAAAACTCCTTCGAGAGCTAGGGTTACTATTCACCCTAGGCCATTTTAACCTTAAAAAATTCATAAAATATTCTCTGGACCTCCAAAAATAGTCATTTCAATTTTAAAAATCCTCACTTCATGTCACAAAAAGGTCCACGTAAAATTTCATGTCAAAAGTTAATAGTTGACTTTTTGACACTATTCACCTGCCAGAATAAAATAATCCAAAAAAATATTAAACGACCTCAGAAACTTATAATTCCTTCTCCATCATACTCAATGTAATTTTTTAGGTTTAGGGTATGATATTTTTAGGTCTATCTAAGCACTTTCTAGAGCTGTCCTAGTACTACCTCATTTTATCCCCGTAAATACTAATTCTTGACCCGAAATGATTTATTGGTTCTACTAAATTTTTAAATTCTTTCATTTTACCCACTTTCAGGCCTATCAAAGTTTTGTGGCTAATATGCCAGTCATCGGACTCAAAATGATGCCCTGCACTGCAGGGAATATCCTTCGGACCTAAAAGGCACTATTCATACCACCTCGACTTACAGGCATTACACATATTAAAGTGACAACTATCCAAGGCTAGGTAGCGAATAACGGGTTACCCGAAGGTGCTTAAAAAGGCATACTTGAAGGCACTAGTATTCGAAAATACAAAATGCATAGGCCTGAAGGCTTTAAACATAGTAGTGCTAAAATACTGGTTCAAAAGCCTAGTGCCTGTCGACACAAAAATACATATGACTCGTAAACCTAATACTCGAAAGTAAACATTGCAATTATTGATCCAAGTTAACCAGTCAACTTATCCAAACTAGGTTATTTATCTGTATAGGCATCATTAAACTTATTAATTTATCCCATTTATAACAATTTTTAACAAATAACATTGTTTATGTCACTCACACATAAACACATCACATTAGCCATTTTTTGCACATTAGCAAGGCTTACACATCATGCCCATAGCCTGCATCATTACATCATGCCCATAGCATGTATTATTACATCATATAACATTGCCATCTAGGTTCACACAAGCTTGACATCACATAAATGTTATATTTCTTAGGTGTAATAGTTTTAATATTGCATTCAGCTTCACACCCTTATTACATGCCATTAAATTTATTATTAACATGCTCTGACCATATTGATGCTTTTCTTAGACATCATTCACTTTCAACTATTATCCGATCTCATACCAAAAGCAAAGGAAAGCATGTAATCCTTTATAGCCGAATCAAATGACTTAAACTAGTCGCATGCAATTTCATGCCTAAAATTCATGCATCATTTTGCCACACAAGCACAAGGTCAACATCTCATGTGTATTAACTTTCACAAGCTTGATTTTCAAATACTAATGTCATAAGACACATCCTTGCATCTAAATTCTTATTAACTCATCTTATTGATATTTAGACCAACATTGGGCTTGATATGGCCATAGCAACACACATTTAGGCATTTTACATTTTAGGCACAATTCTTTCTCATCATTTGCATACATTCATGCCTTATAATGCATAATGCATTAAGCATTTACCTAAAGACTATGACTCGAATCCATACAGCCTTTTTCAACCAATATTGGCATTTATCAATTTTAGCCACCTAAAGCCTTATTACATGGCAAAAATCCATATTTCTATCACATGTGGCATTCGACCACTTTTATATGCACACACTTTTTCATTAAATCACATTAAAGCACACACAAATGCATTTATGCATCATTTTCACATATATTGCTCACACATTCACTTTAAGCCACAATAATGCCTCAATCATGTCATTTTCACATTAAAGGCATTCAGCCATTACTTTAAGCACACACACACATTCTTATAGGCACATGTAAGCATACATAATGGCATTCAAGTCCAACCAAGTTATTTAGACCAAATCCCATACATAATTCACAATACTCACATGTAAATCAACATGCATGCATTTTTTGGCCTCCATATG
>CANXYI010471336.1:0-17503 GCA_948208565.1 Hura crepitans
AGTAATCGATATAGAGTTGCCAAGAACCATCCTGTTTAGAAACCAATAAGACTGGAGAAGAAAAAGGTGACTTACTCGAACGAATAAATCCTTGCCGAATCATCTCAATACACTGCCTTTCAATTTCATCTTTTTGTCGATGAGAATAACAATAAGGACAAACAACCACTGGTGCGGCCCTGGTAACAAGCAAATATGGTGGTCTCCCGCTTTATTATCCCCCAACATATACAATCCTTGGGAACCGTTCTTGTGCTGTCCCTAAAATAGAATTGGCTTCCTGTCCACATAAAATGACATAGTAAGGGCCGCAAAATCCCACGGTATAAGACCCAGAGTTTGCAACCATTTAACACCAAAAACAATGTCAAACCCATCCAAAGGAATCACATAAAAATCAGCAGAAAAACTATGACCAGTGATAGAAAATGATACCTTAGTACAAACCCCTATGCTACGTACCTTTTCGCCATTCGCAATAAACACTTGTATTCAGTAAAGAGTGAATATTAAGTGCCAATTGATGAGCTACTATTGCACTAATAAAGTTGTGAGTATTACCTGAATCCAACAAACTGAGCACAAGTTGCCCATTAATGATGGCTTGCATCTGCATGGTCCACGAATGCATTTGTCTTGTGATAGCATGTAAAGAAATTTCCGGGGTAGCTTCCAATACTTCCACAGCCTCCTCATCATTGGGATCCCCAATTCTACCCAAAATAGCCACTTGCATTGATAGGTGGCGGAATATAACTCATCACAATTGTAACACAAGCCTTTAGACCTTCTTTTTGTCATCTCTGCCTGGGTTAACCTCTTAATAAAGGGAGTTTGGTTGTTGGATGGGGTACTAGCTAGTGTGGAAGAGGTGGAGGAGGGGTAGGTACTTCGTGAGTGAGAGTTCATGGGAGTACCTGACCCTATTCTTGGTGGCTGCCACAATCCCTTGTGTTATTGGTGGTTTTTTGCAATTGTTGTTTTTGTTCATATGCTCTAGCCACCAAGCTCATGGTGGCAGATAAATCTAGTGGCCTAAGTAACTGAAGGTCCATCCGAATAGAGTCCTCTAACCCATTGATGAATAAACCAACATGCAAATGTTTTGTAACTATTTCATCAGCCCGCGCTAATTTCTCCTAGAATTGTCTTTGGTAGAGCTCCATTGATCCAGTTTGACATAGTGTGACTAATTCCCCAATAGAGTTGCTGCTTTCAAGGGGTCCAAATCGCTGAAATAGGATTTCAGGAAATCTGCCCAAAGCAATGGCCCCTTAGCCCTTTTCAGTTGGTAATACCATAATTGTGCCTTTTCAAGAAGGTGAAACCCGGCCAAGCCTACTTTTTCTTTCTCATGTATTTTGATTTTCAAAAAATTGTTCATAGCAATGAGCCCAAATTAAAGGGTCTTCCATCCCATCGTAAGTTGGGAAATCCAATTTCGCATACCTAGGAACTGTGGAGTAAGGAGCTCCTGTCAGCAGAACATGATGTGCCACGCCTCCTACAACAGCTGTGGCGGTTGGTAGCCTCTCACCAGAGCAATAGCTTTGTTCACCTCACTACATTGGTGGCGGATTTGGCAGTGTTGAGTCCTAAGCTGGACAGCTGTTCCTGGTTGATTTGCACCAATTTCTCACCCAAATGCCGTTCCATGGCTAACAGTTTTGAGTCCGTAAGGGAGCGTTCCTCCTGTAATCAAGCATTGATGTCATCACCCATGGTTTGTGGCTCTAATACCAATTTGTTAGGGTTTCTAAAGAAGGATCGCGTGACAAGGCGATTAACAGAGAAGTCTAATTCAAGTAACCTTCCCTTTCCTTCCCTTCCCTTTCCCTTTACTCGAATTCTTTGATCGACCTATTTTTAGATAACAATTCAGCTCATAAAAGGGAGGCTGAAACCTTAAAATTCAATAAGAGAGAACTCCAATCTCTTGGTTGATTAAAATATGACTTGCGTTTTTATTCCTTGGATGCCAATTAAATAGGCAAGTCTTATTACATGAATAGGAGACCTATTTTGTAGGCTCCACCTAATAACAACTCCTACTAAAGATAAACACTAAACAATAATTAAATAAAATAGTTACCAATTAAGACAACCCCAACCCGACACATAGGACCAAACCCAACTCAATGAAGCTTGCGTGTATAGGTTTGCCCCACAAATGCATCCACAACAATAATCCAGAAGCAGCCTTTTGCTCCTTAATCCACAGCTATTTCCATTACCACTATAGCTACTCAAATTAGGCTATCAACTATTACAAAGACAGGCACAAATCTATGGAAGTGATATCTTGTGAGTCCTATAAACATAGCATATGCATAATCTTACCACCATTATTCCCATCAGGTTAAGAAATGGTCTGCATCCCAAAAATAGGGCCACTGCCTCAAAGATGCCAATGCCAACAGATAAAAGTAAAGCCGTAGACACAGATGACAGTTGCTTTCTTTCAGCTATAGCATAAGTAGGCTTACCATTCGAACTGTCTTCTAAAACATTTTTTTCTGCATAATAAGCAACCCAATGAGATTTGAACTCAAATACATCACATATTATCATAAGTGCAACAAAAACATGTAACCTCCACCGTAAATACATTGCAATCAGCACATCTACAATTGAGCACATTCAGTACTAGCACCAGGTCTGAACAGCATAGACTTGAACATACCTGAAGTAGGACCTCTAATTGCATTCTTGGAAATGTCTTCAGCCACAAAAGAAGTAGCAATGCTAAGAAGAGGCATATTAAACAGCTTTGATATATTGTTAAATATAGTAATGGAAACACCAGCTGACCCCAGCTCAACAGGACCTAATGAAACAAAGCAAAAGCACGTGTATCAGGATAAATCAATCAGCCTTAACATACCTCAAGAATAAATTGTTAAGTCCCTAAAGAAAACTCAATTTATAACAGCATTAAACGATGAACATGAGCACTGAATCTTAGCTAAATTCTTAATGCATGCAAGATTGACTTCTAGTCACATAAATATTTGTTGAATTTACATAAATTAATAAATACATTATTATTCTGCAAAAACTTCATTATTTGATCCTAATTTTATCACTCCCATCAGCTTCTGCCTATCATATACTGGAACTTAAAAGAAATTCAATGTGGCAACTGAACTAGCAATTATATACAGGATAACTCACGCATGCAACTACTGAACCATCGAAAAAATGTTAGTGACATCATTAGAATCAAGCTACCACACCATATCTCATTCAAATACTGTTATACTAATGTGAAGTACGGAATTCTAGCAGAAGTAGATGATCTGTGAACACAATTAAAATTGATAGAAAACTAGAATGAGGAAAGGGTCAATAAACCACCTAAAACTTAACCTCTAAAGCAATTTACAGCACAAATTAGCTACTATCTGACTTCATAACTAGATCTTCAAACCTGAATTCTAAGAAACAAATACAATTTATGCAACAATTTTTGTATAAAATTTATTCCACAGAAATGAAAATGAGAAAATTTTGATTGAAGAAATGAATTAATAAACAAGCTGGGTTTGCGTTTGAACTTGTTCATTCAGATATTCGGGGTCCTTGTCCTGTTATGTATAAAACTGCGTTCAAATACTTTGTTTACTTTTGTAAATGATTTTTCTCGCATGACTTCTATGAAAAAACATTCTGGAGGGTTTTTCCCATTTTTCTGCTTTCTGCGCTCTAGTTAAAACCCATTTTAATACTTTTGTGCATATATTGTAAAGTGACAATGCGAAAGAATACATGTCAAATTCATTTCAGACATATATGACTCAACACGGTATTCTTAACCAATCTTCTTGTGTTGATACACCGTCTCAAAATGGTGTTATTGAGAGAAGCAACAAGCATTTATTGGAGACTTCTCATGCCTTACTGTTTCTTATGAAAGTTCCTAAGCATTTCCGGGTTGATGCTGTTTCCACAGCGTGCATCCTAATGTCACCCTATAGTGTTGAATGGTAATGAACCCTATAGTGTTCAGTTTCCAAACAAATCACTATTTCCAATGGAACTACAGATATTTGGCTATGCATATTATGTTCGTGATGTCGAACCCCATGTTACCAAATTGGATCCAAGAGCCTTGAGGTGTGTTTTCTTGGGATATTCTCTCCATCAAAAGGGGATATAGATATTATTCTCCCGATTTGCACAAATATCTAGTTTCTGCTGATGTAGTATTCATAGAGGATAAACCATTCTTTTCTACTCCGCCCACTCCTACAAGTCGGCGGGAGGAAGATGATTAGCTCATTTATACTCTCACTTCTAGAGATTTTACTAATGTGTCTCATGCATCATCTAATGAGACAACAACTTCTGATGCTTCGACATCAGCAAAACCGCAGGTTGTTCAAGTTTACTCTAGAAGAAAAGAGACCAATAATCTCCAGCTGACCCTAATCTTCCTATTTCTTCATAACGGTAAACAGCAATGTAAATCTACTTATTGCATTGCTAATTTTATTTCCTATGATCACCTATCTCCTTCGTCAAAGTCTCTAATTTCATCTCTAGATTCTATCTCTGTTCCCAAGATAGTGAAGGAAGCATTGAATCACCCTGGGTGGTATGATGCAATGCTCGAGGAGATAAATGTCTTGGATATAAATCAGACTTGGGAGTTGGTAGATTTACCTAAAGGAAAGAAAGCTATAGGTTGCAAATGGGTCTTTACTAACAAAGTTAATCCAAAAGGTTTTACGGCAGCTCCGCTAAAAGCTCAATTAGTTGCTAAAAGCTATGCTCAAACTTATGGGGTAGATTATTCTGATACTTTCCCTCCAATGGCCAACTTCTATCTGACTTTTCATCTCTTTAGCAACTTCCAGAAACTAGCCTTTGCATCAATTAGACATTAAGGATGCTTTTCATCATGGCAATCTTCAAGATGAAGTGTATATGGAGCAACCACCTAGATTTGTTGCTCAAGGGGGGTATGGAAAGGTGTGTGTGAAGAACTTGCACGTAGGATCAAGTCACGGGGCGATTGAACAAGAAGTCATAACAAATGTCCTTCCCCTTTCCCTTATTTCTTGTCTTAGAGCGCCCTATTGTTAATTAGTTCGAACTCGTCAAGGGGAGAATGAAACCCTAGAACTCGTTAGAGAGAGCTCCATATCTCTTAAGTTTTGATAATTCTGACTCCCGTTTTATTAATCAAATTGTCCATTAAATAGGACAATCTTATTACAGTAGAAGACTCCTAATCAAGAAGGCAACTAACCAAACTAAAATAACAATAATCAATAATTAAATAAATACCTATTAAACCCAGCCCATTAGCCTCACCTAGAATAGGTCCAACCTACACATGCATCTATAACATTACCCCCATCTCGAAGATCAAGCTTGAACTCTGGAAAAGCTTGTTGGAAATGATCCAATGGCTCCCAAGATGCATCGACAGCAGGCATACCCTTCCATTGGACCAACAGTTCTCATTGGCCGCAGTTGAGGCGAGTACGAGGAACTGATTCTGGAGTACAAACCACTCATCCATCTTCAATTGGAGGCAAAAAAGGTGGTCTGGTGCAGAAGCTCCCTTAAAAGCCTTTAAGAGAGAGACATGGAAAACATTATGGATTTGACTATCAGCAGACAATTAGAGCTCATATGCCACCATCCCAACGCAACGTAGAACTGGAAATGGCCCATAGAATCTTGGGGATAATTTGTGGCGGTCTACCTAATAAAATGTTGCCAATGCAGCTGCAAACGCAGCCAAACCAAGTCCCCTAAGGCAAATTCAACATCTCAGTGGCCCTTATCATAGTACTCCTCCATCGGCTGCTGAGCTGCCAAAAGTCAAGAGCGAATATCATGCAGAGCAACATCTCTATCTATCAAAGCTAAGTCCATTACATCAATCTGAGAAGACCCAGCAAAGTATGACAATAAACAAGGAGGATCTCGCCCATACACAACCGTGAAAAGGGTTGATTGAATGGAAAGAGGTATTGTAGCAATACTCTGCCTAAGGAAGTAAAGCAACCCAACGCTAGGAAAATCATCCACAAAGCATCGCAAATGCATTTGCACAATACGGTTGACAACTTCGGTTTGTCCGTCTGTTTGGGGGTGGTAGGCAGTGGAGAATTGGAGCTTCATACCATGTAAACAAAAAAGCTCCTTCCAGAAAGTACTAGTGAAAACCACATCCCGATACAAGTAATGGATTCAAGCAACCCATGTAGGCGAACTATATGTTCGAAAAAAATTTGAGCTACCCAAACCACCATATAAAGATGCGCAAGTGGTAGGAAATGAGCGTACTTTGAGAATCTGTCCACCACATCCAGCAGAACTGATTTTCCCCATGACTTAGGAAGGCTGTCAATGAAATCCATGGATACATCTGACCAAATCTGTTTTGGTAGATGCAATGGTTGTAGCAACCCAGCAAGGTGCTCCATTTTATTGCGCTGGCAGATAGGGCAAGCAGACACATGCAGCAATATTTGATTTCATCCCTTTCCAATAAAAATTGCCATAGATCCTGTATAGTGTTTTCTGAATTCCTTCATGTGCACTATCATGATATGCAGGAATAATGGTGGAAAGCAAGGAAGAGGAAGGCAAGAAATAAATTCTCCCTTTGTATAACAAGAACCCATCCCGTAAAGCCCAATCAGTACCTAATTCATTGCTGGTTATTTTAGAGCACAACTCCTTTAACTCAGCTGACTTAAGTAGTTCTTCTCGGATAGCATCCAGTAGCAAGGCTTTCTATTGGCTAATAGCCATAAAAGAAATATCCTCTACCTCTCTTCTTGATAATGCATCAACTGCCTTGTTTAGCTGACCTGCTCTATACTCTACTCAAAAGTCAAAGCCCATTAACTTACTCAACTAATGTTGTTGGGGAGGATTGGTGATGCGCTAATCCAACAGATATTTAAGGCTAAAATGGTCTGTACAAATAAGAAAACAGTGTCCCCATAAATATGGCCGCACTGTTGAATAGCTTTAGATAAGCCAATAAGTTCCCATTCATATGCAACCAATTTGGAATGTCGAAAGGCCAATTGTCTACTGAAATAGGCAATAGGATGACCCTCTTGTTGTAATACAGCTCCTATACCCCCCACCAGATGCATCACATTCAATGACAAACTCGAGAAAAATTAGATAAGCATTAAACTGGTGCTGCTAACAAGGCTTTCTTCAATGATCAAAAGCTTCTAGTGTTACCTCAATCCATTTGAATGAATTCCTCTTCAGCATGTTTGTGAGTGGTGCTGCCGATTGCCCATAATTCTTAATAAACTTTCGATAGTACCCTGCTAGCCCCCAAAAGGCCTCAAAGTGAAGTAAGAGATTGAGGTTGAGGCCAACCTAGGACAGGTTGTATTTTACTATTATCAACCGTCACTCCTGCAGCAAAAATAACATGCCGCAAATATGCTACTTGGGAATTCCCAAAGGAGCACTTAGAGTGCTTTAAATACAGCTTATGAGCACGCAATAAGTTAAAAACAAGTTGTATATAATGTAAATGATCTTCCCAAGAATGGCTATAAATCAGAATATCATCGAAAAAATACCAACACAAAATGGCGCAGATGTTTGGTAGACAGTGCATTCGTCAAGCCAAACGGCATGACTAAAAATTCAAAATGCCCATTATGAGTGCAAAAAGTCGTCTTCTCTATATCCGAAGAGCTCATGCACACTTGAAAATAGCCAGAACGCATATCCAATTTAGTAAAATATTGGGCAACATGCAATTCATCAAGAAGCTCTTCTACTCTCGGAACAGGGAACTTATCCTTCACAGTCTTGGCATTTAAATCTCTATAATCAACACAAAAGCGCCAAGAACCATCACTTTTGGGAACTAGCAAGATAGGAGAAGAAAAGGGGGACTTGCTAGCACGAATGATCCCTTGATGTAACATTTGCTTGCACTAGCATTCAATTTCATCCTTTTGCACGTGAGGATACCTATACGGCCGTACCACGACTGGAGCCGAGTTAGGTAGGAGATTAATGTTGTGGTCACATTGTTGAATGGGTGGTAAACCCTTCAATTCTTGGAACAAATCGTCATAACTCATTAGGAGGTTGTCCAACTTATCAGAGTTAGTTGCTGGATCCCCCAACAAATGCAAATACTGGCCTGAATACCACTATTGTCCTTGAAACACAACCTGCTTTCCTTCCACTGAAAACTTCATGGTGAGTGCCGTAAAATCCCAAACAATAAGCCCCAATGTTTGAAGCCATATGCCCAATACCATATCAAAGCCATCCAGAGGTAGAAGATAAAAATCAATAGTGAAAACATACTGAGTAATAAAAAAATCGTACCCGATAGCTGACACCTTTGCATCATTAGCAACCAATGCACTAGCATGGGACATTGGCTGAATTCTGAGTGCTAAGCATTAACCAGCTGGGGCACTTATAAAGTTATGCGTGCTACCCAAGTCCACCAAGACGAGAAGGGGTTGGCTGTCCATGAGGACTTGAAGTTGTATGGTTCGTGTGTGTGCTTGTCTAATAAAAGCATGCAAAGAAATTTCTAGTTCCCCTTTAGTTAGATCGATGGTCTCTGATTCGAAGGTGTCGCCTAACTCTAGCCAAAACAATTTCTTACATTGGTGTGTTACTGAGTATGGTTCATCACAATTATAACACAGCCCTTCTGATCGCCTTTCAGCCATCTCCACCCTACTCAACCGCTAGGTAAATGGGGCTAGTGTGGCAACATTAGCGGTTTGGATGATCCAAGCACTATGTTAGTCTCTAGTGTAAGACTTGGCGGCTCAATAGAAGAACTCAGACTTGCTCGACTATGCCATCATGTGTTTCTGCAACTTGTTCCTGCTCAGAGTAATTGTTGTTTTTGTTCAAATGCCCGTGCCAAGCTCATGGCCATAGCCAAATCAATGGGATTATGCATTTGAACATCCAATCCAACCATAAATAGCACAACATGCTGATCAATATGAACAAATTGGCTTGCCCGTGCCAATTTCTCCTAAAATTGCCATTGGTAAATCTCTACTACCTCAGTTTGGCACAAACTGATCAAATCCCCTAGGGGGTTGCTACCCGCCAATGATCCAAAATGCAGAGAGCAGTATTCCTGAAATGCAAACCAAGACACCACCCCTTTTTCCTGTTTGATCTGATAATACCAGAGTTATGCTTCGCCAAGCATGTGGTAGGCTGCTAATTGTACCTTATCAACTTCGTTTGTCTATTGATTTTCAAACAATTGTTAGCAACAGTGGAGCCATATCAAAGGATCTTCAATCCCGTCAAAGGTAGGAAAATCAAGTTTGGTATACCTGGGAACCGTTTCGACCGCAAGTGGTAACACATTTCCCCCTCATGCAGTAATTGGAATGCCAGGACATCCTTGGAGAGAGGCACTGCTACTAGTATCCCCTTCTATTGATGTCGCCTTGGACAATCCAGCAATCATGTTCTGTAGTTGATCTTGAAATTGCTAAGTCATTTAATTTCACCACTCAAGCATCCATCACAAATTCAATTACCTCTCGCTGTTCTTGTAACAAGGATCTAATGTCATCGCCCATTGTAATTGGCTCTGATACCAATTTGTTAAGAACTTGCACGTAGGATCGAGTCACGGGCCGATTGAATAAGAAGTCATAACAAATGTCCTTCCCCTTTCCCTTATTTCTATTCTTAAAGTGCCCTATTGTTACTTAGTTCAAACTCGTCAAAGGGAGAACGAAACCCTAGACCTCATTAAAGAGAGCTCCGTATCTCTTAAGTTTTCATAATTCTGTCTTACGTTTTATTAACCAAATTGTCCTTTAAATAGGACAGTCTTATTACAGTAGAAGACTCCTAATCAAGAAGGCAGCTAGCCAAAGTAAAATAACAATAATCAATAATTAAATAAATACCTATTAAACCCAGCCCATTAGCCTCGCCTAGAATAGGTCCAGCCTACAAATGCATCTGTAACAGTGTGCCGTTTAAAAAGTCTTTGTATGAGCTGAAGCAAAGCCTTCGTGCTTGGTTTGGCAAGTTCAGCGAGGTAGTTCAAAAGTTTGGGCTCAAGAAAAGCAAACATGATCACTCAATTTTTTATAAACAATCTACAACTAGTATTATTCTTCTAGTTGTGTACGTTGATTATATTGTCATAACAGAAGACGATAGCACAGGAATCTCTTCTCTCAAATGATTCATGCATACCAAGTTCTATACAAAACACTTAGGGCAATTGAAGTACTTCTTGGGAGTAGAAGTTTCAAGGAGCAAAAAGGCAATTTTTCTGTCACAGACAAAGTATGTTCTATACAAAAAGTATGTTCAAGAACATGTACCCTTATCTGATCATACTCATTATTCAGTCTAGCAAGGAAGTCATAGACCCATTCTTTTTCTATCAGCTTCTGCAACTTAATAGCATCTCTAGGAGAATCGGCTTGAAAATCCTAATAGTAATCAAGCTCTTGCCAAAGCCCACGTAGTTCAGAAAAAAACTGAGTCATGTTGCCCTTTAATACCATTAATTTGGTTTCGAATCTCAAAGATTTAGGCATCATTGCCCATGCGGGAATGAGTCACCGGAACTTCATCCCATATTTTGGCAGCAGAATAGAGTAACAAATAGGTTTGGCAATCTATGGCTACATGGAGTTGATCAGCCATGCCATAACAAGGGAGTTCTCTGAACTGACTGAACTTGCAAACCTCTAGCTTTAATAAACAAGATCCGGACCAAGCTAGATAGTTATTCCCATCAAGCTTGACAGGGCTGATATAAAGAGATGGATTGTCAGTTCTGGAGATTTTTTTTTTTTTTTTTTTGCCATCTGCCATTTTAGTCAATGTTTGAGAAAGTAAAAGAAGCCAAAAGAGACAGAAAATTTTGAACAAAGGAAACCCAGAGAATAGCGTGTAACCATTCTGGAAGAAATAGCAAAGTTACCAATAAAAAAGCACTGAACACAGCCTCAAGAAGAAGGAACAGGTTGGAAACCAGACAAGAAGGCAAGTTGGCAACCAGACAAGAAGGCAGCTAGTGAGATAGTGTGCGTCACGCGTCAATGCGTGTTGAAGTTGGTAAGCACATAAGACTCACACGCTGGTCAGACAGTGATTGGACTTGTGCAATTCAGCAAACGATGATGACAACAGTCCCCAAATGGGCAATGACAAATAGAACTGGCCCTATGTATGAGAGAACCAAATTGTAAAATTTAGGGTTTGTTGTAACCCAAAAAAAAGGGATTTTGGCTCTGATACCAAGTTGAAAAACAGAGAAGAAATTCTTTTTTACTCTTCTTAATACAAATTACAAAATGTATGAATTAATTTATACAGAAAATTCTACGAAAATAAGGAAACAATGTACATTTATTTTTTTGATTCTCTGCCTAATATTATGCCAAATTTCAGTTAATTCACAGCTGGCTTACAATCAACAGAATCACCGTCTTTAAAAGAGAGAATAACAACAGTTCTTGATGAAGGTAGACAGTAAAGACCAATAGTATAAAGAGTTCTATCTGGTTATCCAAAAATAATAAGAATATTGGAACGCCAACAATTAAACCCGCCAAAATCATTCAAGTAATACACTTTTTGGAACACATAATACAGCAAATCATAGAGTGCTAGAGAATAGTGCATGAAGCTTCATTGAAAGCTATAAAAAATGGATGGCAAAATAACGGAAAAGGGCAGGCATGTATTGCAACTACAAATGTGAGCAGTACTAATTCTCCATGTGCTCATTTTAATAGTCAAGAAATTGAGTAATTGAAGGTTTATTGGAGACCTTGTAAAAGCAGCCTTCCACAAGTACTAGTGCCTTGGTATTTCCAAGTAATGGTGTTACAGATGTTGAAAGTATATGACGAATGATAAAACGGAAGACCAAGTAATTAGTAATTTTATTTTTAATAGTAATCTTAATTAGGAGATTTCATTACTTAGGTAATTTTCATTTATTTAGCAATTAATTTATTTATGGTAGTACTTAATTTTAGATATCAATTTTAGTTTTCCCATTTCACAAGATAATATCCCATTGGCATAATATGTAAGCTCTATTTAAAGAGCACAAAATTGAAAAAATAAATAAATAAATAAATAAGACAAGCGGAAAATTTATCAAAAAATGTAAGAGATTTGAATCTATCTAATGAGTCCTAAGATTTTTACTCTGTTTAACGAGCTCAAATATTCCCTTTGACGAGTTTGATTAACTGCTCAGTGTTCCAATCCATCGCCAAACATCATGGCAATGCAAACAAGAGTTACAAAGTGATGGCCTTTTTCAAAGAGATGCAAGCTGCTACCAATGCACATCTTACATTATCCAAATCAGGGATAACCACTCAGATCGCTCCAATTGAAAGAATTCCTCATCACTATCAATTAAAACCAAGGGAGAGTCTGATGGTAGAAGGAGCAACATTCAAAGTGATAAGAACCAACCCTACAAAGCGGACAATCAACCTAATCAGCCAGAAGGCAAAGTGGTGCCACAATATATAGAACCTAATTTTCCAACTTTTGATGGGACTAAGGATCTACTGGATTCGTTAAATGCCTATAACTTCTTTAGTTCTACACAAGTCCAATTTTTCAAATAGAACTTCCAACTTTATTCTAGTTCGGTTGTATTTGCTGCAAACGAAGAAAACGTTTTCATCAAAAGAATTTGTCAAGGTGATGGGTGGAACTATTTCATGTTGCTTATCTACATTTAGAGCTTCAGGTCAAGCTATTTTTCCAAAAGGGAAGTAATGTTTTAAAGATGTTGAAAGTACATGGAAAATAATGAATATAGGTTAGGAGGAGTGCCAATGATGAAAAGGAAGAACAATAGTAATTAACAATTTTATTTCCAAAAGTAATTTTTATTAGGAGATTTAATTAATTAGGTGATTTTACTGTATTAGCAAAATTATGAGCTTTTATCTATTTAGAAAATAATTTAGTTATGATAGTAGTCCTTAATTTTATAGATTAAATTTTGTTTTTGTAGATTTTTGAAAAGTAAGGATTGTTATTATTTCTCTTATAAATTTTACAAAGTATTATAAGGTATATATACAATTCCAGGACCTCTAAAACAAGAAATACAATAAACCTAATTAGATTAGAATTCCTAATTAGAATCCTAATAAGAACACAACTCCTATTTACACAGGTCAACACTCCCCCTCAAGTTGGTGCATAGATATCACATATGCCCAACTTGCAAACCAGGGTCTGGTAAATCCTATTACATAATCCTTTAGTAAACATATCAACAACTTGCCTATCTAATGTCACATACTGTAGCTTCAGGACACCTTCAACCACTTTTTCTACGATAAAGTGTCGATCAATTTCTATGTGCTTGATCCTATCATAATGAACAGGATTCTAAACAAATTTAATTCCTCTAATACTTTTCTCAACCATAGAAGCCCACAAACCCCTTGTGTCATAGCTTTGTATTCTGCTTTTGCACTTGATCTAATTACTACACTCTATTTCTACTTCTCCAAGTCACTAAATTGCCTCCCACAAATGTACAATAACCAATATTAGATCTTTTATCATCTAGAAATCCAACCCAATCTGCATCCGTAAAACATTCTATCTTGAGATGACCATGTTTGGCAAAGAGCAATCATTTTTCTGGAGCAAACTTTAGATACCTTAGTATACGAAAAACAGCTTGCAAGTGAGCATCTCGTGGGTCATGCATATAGACTTCCTAGACTGACTGCATATACAATATCTGGTCTACTATGCGAAAGATAAATTAATCTTCCCACTAGTCTTTGATATCTGTCCATATCAACTATAATCCCAACTCTAGTTTGCAGCTTGTAATTACTTTCAATGGAAGATTTTGCTGATTTGCATCCCAACATACCAATTTCTTTTAGAAGATCTAGGACATATTTTCTTTAAGAAATAAAGATACCTTTCTTTGATTTAGCCACTTCAATTCCTAAGAAATTTTGCAATTTTCCTAGATCTTTAATCTCAAATTCTTAAGCAAGCAGTTTGTTCAGTTAGACTATCTCTTCTTTATCATCCCCTGTTATTACTATATCATCAACATACACAATAACAATAGTGATTTTTTCATTGTTATGTTTGATGAAAAAAGTATGATCTGCATCATTCTATTTATAGCCAAAAATAACCATGGCTTTGCTAAACCTGTCAAACCAAGCCCTAAGAGATTGTTTCAACCCATACAAGGCCTTCTTCAGTCTACATACTTTGCCTTGTGCCTTCTCATTCTCAAAGCTAGGAGAGATTTCCATATACATCTCTTCTCCTCTAGATTTCTACATAGAAATGCATTTTTTACATCAAATTGCTGTAAATCTCAATCAAAATTTGCTGCACATGATAGCAAGATTCCGATTGTGTTCATCTTTCCCACTAGAGCAAAAGTTTCTTGGTAATCAACCCCATAAGTCTGAGTGAAGCATTTTGCTGCCAATCTAGCCTTGAATCTTTCAACGGACATTGGCTTTATGTCTCCCTACAAATACCCATTTACACCCTACCAGTTTCTTTCCGAGTGGTAGAGTGCTAAGCTCCCAAGTCCCCATTTTTTGTCGAGCTTTCATTTCTTCAACCATTACATCTTTCCATTTAGGATATCCAAATGCTCCTTCCAATCCTGTGGAATAGACAGAAAAAATGGACAAGGCAAAAGTTCTATAGGTGGGAGATAATGAGTCATAAGAAACAAAATTAGAAATGGGATGTTTAATACAGGCCCTAACACCTTTTCTTTAAGAAATGGATTTATCTAAATCATCAAAGGATAACTCACTAGAAGAAAAAGCTAATTCTTGGCATGAAGTAGTTTGCACAATGGCATCTTCCATCCTTTGTCTCTTCTTGAATACCTTTTCAAGTCAAGTCCATCTAAACACCCAATTTTCTCCCCCCATACATTACTTTCCTTGGGGATAGGATCAATAAGAATTACAGAGCTAGGTATTATCTCTTCTTTCTTATCACTCTCCCCCTGAAAAGATGTTTGAAAATTAACATATGGTTCAATTTCCCAAAAAGTACCATCCATAGTAACAAAATACTTTTTAAAAGGAGGGTGATAGCACCTATAACCTTTTTGAGTTGGTGAATAGCCAATAAACACACATTTAAGGGCTCAAGGATCTAGTTTTTCAATACTCCGACTATGACAAAGCAAACACACCCAAACACTTTTGAAGGAACAATGCAAGTATTGACCCTTTGCAAGGTTTCTAAAGGATTTTTGTAAAAAGGCATTCTATTAATAAGATATGCAACTACTAGTACAGCATCCCTCCAATATGTCTTAGGCAGATTCATAGTGAATAGAAGAGACCCAGCAACTTCCAATAAATGCCTATTTTTCCTTTCAGCTACCCCATTTTGAGCACTTGTATAAGTACAACTAGTATAATGAATTATTCCATACAACTCCAAATAAACACTAAATCTACTATCCATATATTCAATGCCATTTTCAGTCCTAAGAACTTTTTATCTTGGCATCAAATTGATTACTAACCATTTTATGAAAAGACCAAAAACATGTAAACACTTCACTTTTAGCCTTGAGAAGACAAGACCTATGTCATTCTAGTGCAACAATCAATAAAAATAACAAACCATCGACTACCAGACAAAGAAACAATCTGAGTAGGTCCCCGAACATCAGATTGAATAACCATGAATAGAAATTTACTTCTATTATTCCTCAGGATAAGAGTTTCAACAATGTTTTACGTACATAGATCAATATGTAATTTAAAGAGCACAAAATTAAGGAATAAGACAAGCATAAAATTTATCAAAAAACCCTAATTAGGTCGATCTCTTACAAGTCCTAAGGTTCTTCCTCCCTTTAACAAGATCGAAGGCACAAGTTTCTTTTGATGAGCTTGATTAATTGCCAATGTTCCAAACCATAATAAGAACCATAACAAATGGCGTCTTACCATAGGGGCAATGTGCCATACATCCTTGTATATGCTTATAGTCAAATTCTTAAGGCATTGACTGAGGAGCTACTAACCAAACAACCAACTTCTCACATAACTAACCTCATATACCCTTTGTGTAGTGATTAAAATTTAACTAGAGCCAAAGGGTTAATTACAACTATATGGCCAACAATGTTCACTTGAGTGATAACCTTACATTGAAAATTTACATCATTTTCCTAATAACCTTACATTGAAATACGTACTTCATGTTCCTAAACTTTGCACTTATCTAAACCTTAAAACTTATTGTTGATTTTTATTGCAATGTGGCCTTTTATCCTACCCATTGTGTGCTTCTGAAAATGGGCACAAAATAGATGATTGGACATGTCTCAGGAAGTAGAAAGTCTCTACTATTTTGAGACTCACATTAGCAAAATAGAATTAGGAGTATGTCACCTAAAACTCTTATTTTGCATTGTAGAGTCTAAAAGAAATAAAATTTAGCTTCAATGTCTTCATCTAAATCATCCACCTTCTAATGCCATTAAACTCATGTTTCATTTTCTATTCAAAGGAATGATTATTGTTATAAAACACTGGAAAGAACAATTGATTTTCTGTATTTTGAATGAAGAATTTACAGGTATATATATACAAGTGTGAAATACTAACTTAGGAAATAAAATCAAATAAAACTTCCTAATCTATATAAGGAAAACTAGATAATTATGCATATATACAGCTGTATTCTTTAACACTCCCCCTCAAGCTGGAGCATAGATGTTAATCATGCCCAGCT
This sequence comes from Hura crepitans, assembly GCA_948208565.1. Taxonomy (NCBI): domain Eukaryota; kingdom Viridiplantae; phylum Streptophyta; class Magnoliopsida; order Malpighiales; family Euphorbiaceae; genus Hura; species Hura crepitans. The sequence continues at coordinate 16,768 of CANXYI010471336.1, forward strand.
TGTTACAAAGATATTCTACACGAGGCCCATTTAAAGATTTCGTGAAAAGATCCGCAAGTTGTTCTCCTGTCTTCACATATCCGGTGGAGATAATATTTTCTTAAATCTTTTCACGAATGAAGTGACAGTCAACTTCAATGTGTTTTATCCGTTCATGACAAACTGGATTGGAGGCAATATGGAAAGCAGCCTGGTTATCACACCAAAGTTTTGCTGATGATGAGTGATCCAACCCAATCTCATCTAACAGATGATGAATCCACAAGATTTCACAGGTAGATTGTGCCATGGCTCTGTATTCAGATTCTGCACTGGATTTGGATACAACACTCTACTTCTTACTCCTCCATAATACTAAATTTTCACCGACAAAGACACAATATCCTGTAGTAGACCTCCTATTGCTTTTAGATCCAGTCCAGTCAGCATCTGCAAAACAATCAATATAAGTGTGCCTATGATTACTATAAAGTATACCAAGACTAGGAGCCCCTTTCAAATTACATAAGATCTGCTCTAGAGCTGCCCAATGCTTGACCGTAGGAGCAGACATAAACTGGCTAACACAGCTTACAGCAAAAGCAATATCTAGACAAGTCACAGTGAGATAGTTCAGTTTTCCAACCAATCTCCTGTATCTTTCTGCATCATCAAAAAGATCACCATCATTTAATATAAGATTTACATTAGGAACCATAGGAGTACTGCATGGCTTAGCTCCCAATTTTCCAGTTTC
>CANXYI010471384.1:0-13763 GCA_948208565.1 Hura crepitans
CCTAGATGCAATGTGGATATGTGGTAGAGGTATAATACTAGGTCAGATGGTATAAAGTCTACATGATAAATGATATGTATTAATGTATGATATGCCAAATGTGAATGTGTGGATTAATAAGCCTAACTATTATGCATGAAATAATGCGATAAAATAATGTTGTGGAAATAATATGATAGGCCTGGGCATAATGTGACTGCAAATGCATGTGGACATGGATGGATGGATGGATGTTACAACTATACTAGGCTAGATGATAAAAGGTGAATGATGGCAGTGCCTAAGTGTAGTATGTATATAGATATGGATAAAGTTTACATTTGGCTCTTATGAGGGTGCATGTGTGCATGTTTAGGCCTGAAAATGATAGTGTCAAGGTTGTACAACAATGTGGAGAATATTGATGCATAAGCTTGTACAATCTTAGGAACCAATGTAAACTTTATTTTCTATACATGTATGTTTATTTTGTTATGCATAACTAAGTGAACTTTCTAAAGGTAGATGCTTGTTTGATGAATGATGTATGCTCATTATAGTGTGAGGGTGTATCCATGTAAAGATGTATGCATGGTTTTATATGGGTCCATATTATGTTAAATGGTTATGAGATATATGTTATAATGTGTATGCTATATGTGAGGTGCTTATTCCTTAGATGTTATGTATGCCTATATGGATAGCTAATGTATAGGTGTAGATCCTAATATGGGGATAACTATTAAAGAATAACATATGCGAGTATGAGATATTTGACTAAGCCTAAGCCTAAGTAGTATGAATGGGGTAGTGTTGATTATGTGTAACATATGTTGATGTATACATAAAAGCCTACAATTCTAGTGCATGTGTATGATTCTTTGTTCTTATTAATTTCTAATATGGATACTTCACATCTTATGATGTTATGTGAGGATACAAAAAGGTGAAGTTAATGGATCTTTACAAGATGACATTATTTTGATGTATGGATAGAGTAAAGTGTACTTAAGTCTATATGCAACATGTTTATAATGCATGAGTATTAGGATGAAAACATAAAAGTTTATGTGATACATATGGTATACAAGGTGCAAAGTTCATGTCATGTATAATGTTATATATATGTATTAGGATAAAAACATGATACATAGAAAACAAAAAGGACATAAAGTTTATGTTATGTAGTAGGTACAAAATTGTGCATATGTATACAAAAAGGATACATGTTATATGTATAAAGACAAATACAAGCAATAAGCCTTCCAACCTTATTACTCCTACACATGTGGTCTTAGTCATTCTTCCTAGTTGGGCTTACCTAAGCATCATCGAGAAATGAATAGGTTCAAATATAGGCTCAATTAGGCCTAATATCCTCTTGTATTTAAAGCATATGCAAGGATAATGGCTTATAACATTTAAGTCTTATTTGAGGTGAAATTAGGTTAGGCCCATTCCAGACAAAAGGCACAATAGGCTTGCCCCCACTTTAAATAAGGTTAAATGTAATAGGCCCACATAGCAATTATAATGCAATCATAATCTCTTAGGGTCATACAACCTAGGGGAAGTTGCTAAGCTTGACTACATAGGCTCACAGTTTTGGTCAAAAAGGCTAATAGGCACTTATAAGTGGAGGTCCCTCCTAACCGGTCTTTCTAGTCAAGGATAATAATGAAAGGGAAAGATTATGTTTAGTCAAACTTAGTCAAACCTAGGTAGAGGTTAAATGAAAGGCCATTGAGGAAATCTAAGGATGGGTGACCTCAGTGGGAAGTGGCACACCGTGCCTATTTCAGGTAGAAATGGGTAGGGCATGTTACATTTAGTGGGATGTATAATCCCACATCTATTGGGGAGGAGAATGAAGCATACCTTATAAGGGTATAGATACCTTTCCCTTGTAGATGCATTTTAGGTAAAAGGGTTAGGATCCCATCAAAACTCCAAAATTAAACGTATTTGGACGAGAGTAGTACCAAGATGGGTGACCACTTGGGAAGTCTTTCCCTTTGTCTAAGAGCAAAATCGTAAAGGGCAGTGGCCTAAAGCCGACAATATTAGCCTAGGCTATAACAGTTGGTATTAGAGCCGAGGCCTAGATCGGCGTGCCAGTGGGCCTTATAGGGATGTTAGGCCCTAAGAGAGGGAGGATGTATAATCCTACATTGGTTGGGGAGGAGAACAAAGCACACCTTATAAGGGTGTGGATACCTCTCCCTTACAGATGCATTTTGGGTAAAAGGGTTTAGATCCCATCAGAACTCCGAAGTTAAATGTGTTTGGACGAGAGTGGTACTAAGATGGGTGACCACTTGGGAAGTCTTTTCCTTTGTCTAAGAACAAAACCTTGAAGGGCAGTGGCCTAAAGCAGACAATAACTACAAGCGGGTGGCTTAGGCCATAGCAGGGTCCCTCCATGGAGGAAGAATAAAACCCTAAAGTGCAGTGGCCCAAAGCAGACAATATCTATAAGCGGGTGGCTTAGGCCAAGACAGGGTCCCTCCGTGGAGGAAGAAAGAAGCAAGGGAAGGAGAGACAGAGGATGTCACAGTTTTTTGCAAAGGAGGAGGGGTGGAGTTGTGCATATAGTGTAAATGGGAGGAGTGAAACTTCTCCTATTTATACTTTTCCAAAAATAATTTTTCTTTGCTTTGAAAAATTATAATAATCTATAGAAAAGTTGGTTTTCCCTTATTCTTATCCCCAAAATTAGATAAAATGAAGCCTTAAATCCTCTCAAAATCTCAAGCCCAAACTACAACAAAAACCCAAAAAATTAATGCATTTTATGCCCTGAAAATTTTGTAAAAATACTTCCTGATCTTAGAAAATTCCGATTCTAAAGCCAATGGACTATTTGAAATATTTGAATATCAGGTCGTAACATTTTTAGATTATTTTGAGCAACTTTTTATATAATTTATGATTTAGCTTTACCTACGGCACTATTCATAGGATACTATTGTAAAATCTTACTTAACATTTTTAACCATGCAAATGACTTTGGATTAGCTTCAAACTTAGCCCAAAATTCTCTCATAATTAATACTACCCATTGGTACATTTAGTGCGACTTAAGTTTTAGGAAGCACTATTCACCTCGAGAAGTACTATTCACAAGAGTCGGGAATTTTGGGTTGTTACAATGACGCTTAGGCAATCCCACCTAGGAAAGAAATAACCACGTGTGTGGGCAGAATAAGGTTGGAAGGTTTTCTTGCATGTGTTTATCCTTACTGCACCACAAGTATGCATTGCATGTCATGTATCATCGATATCTTGCATTGTTAATATTGTACATGTATCATATCTAACCCTTTGTTTTGACAGTCACTATTGATCTTTTATTCACTACTCAATGGAAACGGATAGGCAAGTGTCTTAACTAAGTTAGCGAAGCACTACCAGTAGAATCTAAGTGAGGAACCATGTCAGCTGATGAGTATGTGACTAAAGCCTTATTCATAAAGGTAATGAACGAGATAGAGAAAAGAATAATGGAAATTGTAACTAATGCCCTATCTCAAGTCTAGAGCTAAAAAGAAGTGGGTCAATCTTCATCCATTCACTAAGGAAAAGAAATAGCAGATGAGAGAGATGACCAATCTTCTGATGATGAAATTCCACTTGTTACTAAGGCATACCATAAGGTTCCCCTTTCTAAAATAGTTGAGGATGACCAGCTAAAGAAGCTTAATGAAAAGATGGAGACCATGACTAGGCTAGTCACTGGGGGCAAAGACATTGACCTAGATGATATTAGCTTAAGGCCTAATCAAGCAATGCCTCATAGATTCAAAATGCCTAATTTGAGCAAGTTCGATGGCACAACTGACACTTGCACTCATTTAAAGCAATACATTATTGCTATGAGAGCTACTGACATATCTCAGGAATAAATAGTGAGCTTATTTAGCATGTCTCTCATAGGCTAAGCTTTGGATTGGTATCATTACTAAGAGAAAAGGGTCAAAGAGGATTGGATTGAATTAGCATAGGCATTCAATAAGCAATACTCTAATAATGCCAGTATAAAACTTACTCTAAAGGATCTAGAGTTGGTGAAACAAAGACCAAATAAGAGTTTCTTTGATTACTTACAAAGATAGAGAGACAAGATCTTAAAGATGAGCAATAAGCTTGACGACATTGATCAAATTAAAATGTTCATCAGAAATGCAAATAGTTACATGAACAGTGAGCTAACTACTAAAGGTATCACTACCTGGGAACAATTGAAAGATATTGCCATTGACCTAGAATCTAATTACTAAAATAAAAGGTTCAAAAGGATGAATAATCCCATTTTCACAAGTAGTAATACTAGGGGTGTAAACAAAATAGCTAATGTACATGCTATCCAAGGCAGAAGGAATTCCAACTTAGGTATGTCTTTGTCATGGTGTTTGAGAAAACTCACTAAGGAGGGTAAGTTACAACCACTTCTACCTTAACCATTTAATGGACCATTACCACCCAACCATAGGCATAACTAGTACTATGCTTATCACCTATGAATTGGTCACCTTATTGATAATTGCAAACTCCTCAGAAAAGCCATCAAAAACCTCATAGATACCAAACAAATACCTGATACATAAGCCACCTCAAATAACTTGCCAAAACACCAATCAACTTGCCTTCTCAAATCTAAACTACCCGAAGAGTACTTGCTTAAAGAAATCTATGGATCTAACCAAGAGATCTATAAAAGAGTGGTGAGAGAGAGTGAATCCATTCTTTTAACTAGCTTCTAGGAGAGTGAGAGTGATAATGAGCCTGGGGAGAGCAAAATCTTTTGATGAAGATTTTGAAAAGGGAAAAAGAGAGCCACTTAGGGTTAAGAGAGAAGCAATAGAAAAAGTTGACAAGAATAATCAAATCTTACCCAAAAGGGCTTGAGAAGAAGGTAGGTGAACATGATGAAGTATTAAAGTAGCTAAAAAAGACCCAAGCTAACATTAGCATTTGGGATTTGTTGATGTAATCAAAAGACCATAGGTAGAAGGTAGTTAAAGCCTTAGGTTAAGTTGCTATGTCTACCATTATCACCCCAAGTGAGCTAGTACAAGTGATGAAAATAAGCAAGACATGCCTAATTATTTTCTCTGATGCTGACTTACCCCTAGAAAGAAGGGAATATAACTGGCCCCTTTTCATAAAGGCCAAAATAAATAGGATAGATATGGGATGTGCCATAGTGGATGATGGTTTCTCACTATGCATTTGCCCATCTAAAATCTCATATGGTCTGGGAATCAAGAAAGAAGATTTGACCCCTTCAATCATCAGCATCAAAATATATAATGACACATGAAGACAAGCTAAAGGCTCATTCACTACTAGGGTTTAAGTGGGCCCAATTATAGATGTGGTAGAATTCATTGTGATTGATATCCCAGTTATGTTCTCCTTTCTATTAAGGAGACCTTGGTTTTATAAACTTGAAGGAGTTCCCCCTACCTTGCATCAAATGATCAAGTTCCAACATGAAGGTAACATTATTACCATAAAGGTTGAAATTGATCATGTAATTTCTATATTAGCTAATGCTAATCAGCCTTTCACTAGATTTCACGTTGCTGGAATTTATGAGACTACATAGAACCCATAATGTCTATAATGATGAAAAAGATAGACTTCTTCCCTAGTGTTAGTTTATGGAAGAGTTTGTAAGGTATAACTAAACCACTATAGCTCCACACTCAAAAGGATATAAGAGGATTAAGGGTATAATCCAAATGAAGAAGGGAACCTCAAGAAAGGGAATACTTTAAGGGACTATTTTGTTGAGTAACATATTACAAAGTATGATAGGACTTTAGAACTAATAATAGTGGATAGGAACTACAAGTCAGGCTTTAAGATCTTTGCAAATGTTGTTGATTAGGAATCAAGCCAACTCACTCAAATCTAATAGGCGAAGAAAGTCTTTCCTAAGCCTCAAAAAGTTGAAGAAATCTACCCTAGCTCTCTTAAGAATGTGTCTGATGTAGAGTCTAATTTACTTATTAATGAAATTTACCTTTATGACCTCTTTAAGGCAAACAATTTTCTTTCCAATAAAATGAACAAAGAGTTCGCTTATTTTTGTGATGTTTTTCTTAATGGTAGCGTGCATTTTAGTGATTATTACATGAGAATTTTTGACATTAGCTACATTAAAACTAATTCATTTAATCTTGGCACAAATGAACAACCTAAAAATGTATTAATTGCCCTTAATACTACTGTCGATGAAAGGAAAAAATTTGAGAGATTACTAAAAAAAATATAAAAGAATTTTTGCTTGGAGTTATGAGGACATGCTAGGCATTGATCATGAAGTCGCTGAACACTCTATACCAATATATGATCCCACCATTCCAATTCGACAAAAACTCAAAAGGATGAGACCCAAATGGGCATAAAAGGTAAATAAAGAAGTTGTTAAGTTGCTTGAAGCCAACTTCATCGAAGAAATTATTTTTCCTACTTAGCTAGCCAATATAGTTCTAGTACCTAAGAAGGATAAAAGGGTTAGAATGTGTGTTAATTATTAGGATTTAAACAAAGCATACCCTAAGGATGACTTTCCCGTGCCTCATATTGATGTACTAGTTGATAGTGTAGCTATGGTAGCCATGCACTCATTTGTTGATGAATTTTTAGGGTATAAATAGATCTTAATAAAGGTGATTGACAAATGCAAAACTACCTTTATAATTGAATAGGGGACATACTAGTATAAGTTGATGCCTTTTGGACTAAAAACGTAGGAGCAACCTATTAATGGATGGCTACCAAACTTTTCCATGACATGATGTATAAGGAAGTTAAGCCATATGTAGACAATATGATGGTGAAATCTACTCAAAGGGAAGGACACTTCGAAGCATTGGAAAAGTTGTTCCAAAAATTAGACCAATTCAACATGAGGCTCAACCCCAAGAAGTGTGTTTTAAGAGTCACATCAAGAAAGTTGTTGGGATTCATGGTTAGAAAAAATGGGATTGAAGTAGATCCAGATAAGGTAAAAGCAATCTTGGAAATGCCTACACCTTGATTAGAAAAGAAAGTTAAAGGATTTCTAGGTAAACTGTAGTATATCAGCCTGTTCATAGCTAAACTTACATAAATTTGTGAGCCTATATTTAACTTATTATGCAAAGGACAACTGAAAGAATCGAATGAAAATTGTGAGCAAGCTTTTTAAGCCATCAAGTAATACTTAACCAAACCTTCAATCCTAAGACCACCAAAACTAAGAAAATCCTTAATTTTGTATTTGGTAGTTAAAAAATCTTCCATAAGAGCTCTAATTGCACAAGTAGACGACTTTGGGGTAGAAAATGCAGTCTATTACCTAAGTAAGAAATTGCTCCCATATAAATAGAAGTACACAAAAGTGGAAAAGATATATTTAGGAGTAATTTACGTCTCTAAAAACTTATGCCACTACTTTCAATCATACAAGGTAGAGGTAGTAGCAAAACATGATCCCCTTAGATACTTGTAAATTTAACCTTCTCTAATAGGTAAGATAGGCCTTTAGATCTTGCTTCTACAAGAGTTTAACATTTCCTATGTCACCAAGAAGATGATTAAGGGCCGAACAGTAGTTGAATTCCTAGCATAACATCCAATTGAAGGAAAATAAGAAGAATTTGAATTTCCATATGAACACTTGGGGGCAATCTCTTAGGAAGGATGGAAAATGTTCTTTGATGGAGCCATAAACCAAAAAGGTGCAAGAGTTGGTGTATTACTCATCAATCCAGAAGGTGAGCAGATATTCTTAGCCAAGAAGTTGGAATTCCATGCAACTAACAACATAGAAAAATATGAAGCATGTATTTATGGCCTCGAAACCTTATATCAACTTAAGGCAAAAGTATTTGATGTATATAGGGATTCCATGCTAGTCATACAATAAGTAAAGGGTAACTAAGAGATCAAAGATAAGAATTTAAGCAAGTATCTTAGAATACTCATAGATCTATCGAAAGGATTCGACCAATGCACTTTCCATCACATCCCCAAAGAATAAAACTAAGTTATGGATACCCTAGCCACTTTAATTTTAGCATCAAACCTCACCAAAAAGGATTTGCCTAAACCTATGTACTTTAGCAAATGAGGATTTCCCACCTATATAGGTATAGTCAGCATTACAACATAACAAACCAATGATGATTTTTCATGGTACCATGACATCCAAGTTTACCTAAAAATAGGATAGTACCTAGACCATGTAATTGAGAAAGATAAAAGGGTCTTACAAAAATTATCAGCATAGTTCTTTTCTTACCCAGGGATGCTATATAAAAGGAGTGGGATGGTATTCAACTCAGATGTGTGGATGAATCAGAGTCTCAAAAAATACTCACAGAGGTGTATGAAGGTGTCTATGGTTCTCACATGAATGGGGAAAACTTGGCTAAGAAGATAATGTGATTGGGATACTACTGGTTAACTATAGAAATAGATTTTTGTAATTTTGTTAGAAAATGTCACAAATGCCAAATCTATGGGAACCTAAGTCACCTACCACCTAATGACTTGACCAGTTTATCATCTCCCTAGGCATTTTTAACATGGAGAATAGACATAATTAGGGCAATAAGGTCATCAGTTGCTAGAGCACATAGATACATAGTGGTAGCAATTGATTACTTCTCCAAATAGGTTAGAGCTGAACCTTTCAACAAATTGGGGGCAGAATAGATGGTAAAATTTATTGAAAGAAATATCATCTATCGATATAGATTGTCATAACAGGTTATCATGGATAATAAAGTACAATTCTAGGGTAAAACTAGGCAGCCCTTATAGAAATACAAAATTGAGCAACACAAGTCTTCTTCATACCGACATGAAGCTAATAGGGCAGCGGAAGTAGCCAATAAGAATATCAAGAAAATTTTGCAAAAAATGATACTTACCTATAAGGATTGGTCAAATATGTTAGCCTTTACACTATAGGGATACAGAACAATTATCAGGACAGTTACACAAGCCACGTCTTAGTTGTTGGTTTATAGAATGGGAGCAGTGTTACCAATAAAAATTGAAGTTCCTTTACTTAGGGTTGTGCTGGAAGCAAAAATACTAAAAGTAGAAAGGGCTAGAAACATATGTGAATCGCTAGCATTGATTGATGAAAAATGACTTAAAGCTCTTTATCATATGCAATTGTACTAGAAGAGGATTGCTAGAGCTTACTAACAAGAAAGTCAAGCCTAAACTCATATAAGAAGGTGAGCTGGTACTAAAACAAACTAAGCCTTTGTTATCAGATCCTAAGGGAAAGTTTAAGCCTAATTGGCAAGGTCCATATTTAGTCAAAAACATATTCAAACATAGAGGTGTTAAGATCTCATGTAATGCCCCAACTATCCTAGTACTGTAACTACACAGTAGCCGAGATCGAGAAAGTGCGTCCAAAGTGCTAGGTCACCTATACGAGTCTTGAGGTAGGGCATATTGCCTAATAAACTTCAAGGCACTTAAAAAGGGTGAAAATGACCTCAATAAAAAATTTAGCAGAACTAATAAATTATTTCGAGCCGTAAGCAAGTGGGCCATAGGCTCAGATTGAGTCGAGCTAGGAATAACCAGGGATGAGCCTGGACAGACCTAAAAATATCATACCCTGAAGGTTAAAAATTCCCCTAGTCCAGTGGTGAAAGAAATATTGAATTCTGAGGTCGTTTGCAAATTTTTCTTAATTTTAAGATTTTACACATAAATCGAGGCAGTTGGTTAACTATCCTGTCGGTGGAATTTGGCTATGAAATTTGATGTGAATCTAATTAAATGTATTTAAGGATTTTAGGAATAAATGCAACAATTTTTATAAGTCCAAGTGACCATATAAAAATTCCTAAAGTTCTATCGCAAACCGAATTGTTGCAAGTTCCCAAAAATTTTGGTTTGCCTACTTCTCGAAAGAATTTTGCCATGAAATTTTGTGAGCATCTAATTGGGGATTTTAGGAACAAATGTGATGATTTTTTGATGTCTGAGTGATTTTTAAAAATTCTCCCAAGTTTCAGCTCAAATTTCTCGAAAAATCGAAGTTTAGGAAGTTTAAAATTTCGGAGGCTTGAGAATATTGTGGTATAGAAAAAATGAATAATTAATGAGCAAACAAATGAAAGAAAAGAAGGAAAAATAAAATGAAATAGAATGAGAAAATGTAGTTTAGGGGTCTAGATTAGAATAAGCCATAAAGAAAGGATTAACATGGCAATTTACCAAATAAATGTGAGGTGGTAGCTAAGAGAATTAAGAAAAAAAAGAGAAAAGGGAGCAAAAAACATGAAGAAGAGGAAAGGGGAAAGAAAAGAAAGAAGAAAGAAGGGAAAGAAGAAGAAGGAAAGAAAGAAAAGAGGGAAAAGAAAGAAAGAAAGAGAAAAAAAGAGAAGAAAAGGGGCCAGTAGCAGATTCCTTCCCTAGGTAAGTGAATTGTCTTCTATTAATTTTTAGTTTGTTGTATTTATTGAGGACTTAGGGCTAGAGGAATTTCTATTGGAGTTTTATAATGGGGAAATGGAATTAAGAGTATGAATCTCAGATGGGTTTGGGCTGTTGGAACCAATTTTCGTATAAGAGTAGTAAAGAGTATTTTGGGCATAACTCTTTTTATAGATGTCAAAAAAATATAAAACTAGTTTCAAATGAAAGATAACACATAAGGCTATAATGTTGTAGAAGAAATTTTCCCCTAATGCATTATAGATTTTGCCCAAAAAATCCCATTAATGAGGGTATCTGCACTATCTATAAAATTCCTAAAATTAATAGAATAGTATCTATTCATCAGGCCATAGCTCCCAGTGTAGTTGTCTAAAATGCATGATTCTTGAACCAAATAAAACTAGACTTATAGGCATAAAATTTTGATGTAGAAGTCTTGAATTGATTCTAGCTTTAGCTTGCTAAAAAAACATGATAAAGTTTGAGTGATGAAAATAAGAACTGTTAGAGTGCCTCGAGAGTAGTAGAGGGTAATTAGGTTATAACTCTATTTATAGTAGTTAAAATAATGTGAAACAAAATTTTTATGAAAGTTAGGTCATAGGGGTATAAATTTGTAGAAGAGAGTTTTCTTTAATTAAGTCTAGTTTTTGCCCAAAAATTTGGACATATAGATGAAACCAACACTATCAGTAGGAATGCTGGAAGTTAAGGACTAGGAAAATGGTGTGGATGAAGGAAGGCACACCTAAGGTGGAAATGGAATCAAAATATGGTAGTCACACATGAATAGGTTCACGAACTTGATGAAATATATATGTGTTGATATATTGAATTGCAACAATGTGTGTGCTGTATATGTGCTAGTGCTTAAATGTGTGAGTGATGAATAAATATGTGTAATGTGTGTTATATTTAATTGGTGCTTGTTATGTGAAAGTGCATGCACCATATGCTTAAATGTTCAAGTTGTGCTTGTGTGGGCATAACTTGGAATTGAGATGTGATGGTGTTTAGGCTTACATGTGATCATTTTAATGTGATAGACGATGCTTGAATAATGAATATATATTTTTATGCAATAATGGCCTTTAAAGGATTTAATACTCATGAATGTAAATTTTAGTATGTTGTATATAGCTAATGTGGACATAGGTGTGGGTATCATTAGTAAATGATTGAATGTGTAATGTGTGACATTAATGAGATGAAAAAGGGACTAATGATGTGACAATGTGGTTGAATGATCATTAAAATGGCAGCATGCTCATGTATGTAGTGATTTTGCCATAATAAGCCATTAAACCATAATAATATAACCATGATCATGCATGATAGAATTGAAGTAAATGGATGTGAGTGTGAGCACTTAAATATGATGTTATGATTGTAAAAGAGTTATGTATGTGATTTTGTGGCCTTGAGCATGTGGAGTCCGATAAATGCATGCATGTTGATTTATATGTGAGTATTGTGAATTATGCATGGAAATTGGTCTAAATAACATGTTTTGGTTTGAATGCCATTTCGTGTGTGCCTATGAGATAAATAGAATGTGCATGTATGATGAATGTTCTAAGCTCATAAAGCCTAATGGTTCTATAAATGGCAATTGAGGCACTAATGATAATTTAAATGCATGGATGTGTCTTATGACATTATTATGTGATAATAAAGCTTATAAAAGTGAATGCACATGAATTGATGGCCTTGTGTTTGTGTTGATTGAATGATGCATGATCTTTGGGCATGAGAATATAGGTATTTAGTCTAATTTGTTTTATTCGGTTATAAGTGAGAACATGCATTCCTTTACTCTTGTTTGAGACCCGAACCACACTTGGGTGTGAATGATGACTAAGTAATACAAGGTTATGTTTGAAGCATGTTAAACAATGAAATAAATGGTATGAAATATGGTTGTGAAACTGAGTGAGTTATTATAGCGATTATACCTAAGAAATGTGTCATTTGTGTGATGTTAAGCTTATGTAAGCCTAAGTGGCAACATAATAAGACGAAATAAAACATGCTATGGGTATAATGTAATGATATATGCTATAGGCATAATGTAATAAAACATGCTATGGGCATGATGAAATGATACATGCTATAGGCATGATATGTAGGCTTTGCTAATGAGCTAAAATGGCTAATGAGATGAACATATGTGACAATGTGATATAAATGATACAAAATTTATAAATGGCTAAATTGACACAAAATGATGAGTTTAATAATGCCTATATAGTTAGATAACCTAGTATAGATAGGTTAACCGATCAACTAGGTATTTTTTTTAGTAGCTGCTAACGTACCTTCGGGTATGAGTCCTACAGGTCACTTTGTTATGCTGATGATTAGTGGATACAGTGAGCCTTTAGGCATGATACGGTGAGCTTTCGGGTATGATATTATGAGCCTTCGGGCATGATATCGTGAGCCTTTGGGCATGATACTATGTATCCGTTATCCAGTTATGGTTAGTTGTCTTTTTGATATAGGCTTATGTTAAACAATGTAATAACTTAAAAACATGCAAACATGAGTTGAGTAATGCATAACATTATTATGCATCATGTGTGTGTGTAATTATGCCGTATAATGCTATGTATAACCCAAATAAATGCAATTTATTACTATTGGTGAATTGGTGATAATATATAGTGTTCACATGTTTAAAATGACATAAAACACATGCATGATGAGCCATGTGTTTATTACTACCTATGGGTGTTGATACAAGTGATAAATACCTAATCTATGCATATAAGCTTCTTTACAACATGATAATGCTTAGTGTGCATATTGACCTTAATTTTTTTTAAATGCGTTTATTATGATGTTTTCATGACAAATATGTGAAAATAACTATATTGTAATGCAAATATGACTCACTGTATGTATGGCTATAATAATGTGTTATAAGGTCATTTTATGGCATATCAAGTAGTAATTATGTGTAAATATGTGTGAGCATTTTATATGTTTCAAGAAGGATCAATGCAAAATTAAATTGGCATATAAAATAAATGCATAACAAAATTGTTATATATATATATATATATATGGGTATGACTATTTTAAATGTATATGTGCAAATATATTTATATATATATTCCATTGAATGCACCACTGAGCACCTCGCTTATTGTACTGGCTTTCTGTTGGTCATAGGTAAAGGCTATTGATAGGGAAGGATGATAAAAGGAAGAAGTTAGCTATTCAAAGAATTCTAGTGGGAGCAGTTTTAAGGCGTTAGGGTGGTCCATTAAGAGAAAGATATGTATAACAATATAGTCAGCTTTTAAGTTGAA
>CANXYI010471410.1:0-11205 GCA_948208565.1 Hura crepitans
GATTTTTGAGAATTTTTGGCACTAAAAGTATGAATTTTGGAGGCCTTGAATAATTATTTTTAATTTTTGAATCTTAAAAAATAAATTGGATTAATATGGATCGTTAGATTGACACATGGTGTGATCCAGGTCATCCATGTGTTTAACATAAAAGGTGTGACACATATAAGGGTTCTAGATATGCCAAGCCATCTTCATCTTCCTCCCTTTCCTCCATGGCCAATGCCATCGTTACCTACCTTTCTCTCTTTATTTTCTTCCTTTAAATAATAAACAAAGGAAAATCTCCCAAATTTTACACCAATCATTCCTCCACAATCTCTTAAAGCTACTCCCATTAGCAGAATTTGAAGATAACACTTTAGTTTTAGAGATATGAATACTTGGTGAATAGTACCCAAAGTGAGTAGACATGCCCCTTTTATTAATTTTTATTTTATGTTTAGGTAGCTCTAAGTGAACCATGCATAACCATGTAACTAGCTCTTGATTTGGAGTTACGTATGATTTTTAGGAATTTTCGATACACTAAAAGTGTATATGTTTGTAGGCAAAGAGAGCTATTGAGGAGGACAAGTAAAGTAAGCTATAACGAGGTGGATGAAAGAGTTTTGAGACCCTAGGTATGTGAATTAAATATAATATATGTTGTTCGGCATGTTGGTGTTTATGTGTGCATATATAAGTGTGTATGGAAATGATATATTTTATGTATTTATGCTAAATTAAATGGGATCAATGTGTAAGTATGCTATGTGGCATATATAATGCTTGAATTTGTGAAGATTACATGAAAAAAGGATTTGTGAAGGCATGCATGTATGGTCAAATGGTGTGTAAAAGAGGAATGTGTGTGTGTATATGTAATTGACATGAAATATTAATGTAATTAGGCTAGGAATTAAGAATAAAGTTTGTTTAAGAAATGGAATTAATAAGAAATCAATTATGGATGCTTGAGTTGGAAATGGCCATGAGCCATAAAATGGTTATAAGGTAGATATATGTATGTGTGGAATGAAGGTTAATGGCAACTGCCATGAGTCATATTTGTAGTTATGTAATTGAGAGGATTAATTAGTGCAATGTGGTTAAATGAGTTGCTAAGTTATAAAGGTAATGAAACATTGTGTAAGTGTGTTTGATATGGCCTAATTGCAAAGTACATAGATAGATGCTTGGAATTAATGATCTATGAGAATGAACAAAATGAATAGTACAATGAGGGTGGAAATGAGTCTTGAATATTTGTTATGTCGTACTGAAGATGTAAGCATAAAATGTATAATAATAAGTGATCAAAATGAAAATAAGGAAAATAACCTATAACTAGGAATGTATTATGATAATTGGTACTAGTCCATATCAATTAGATACCCACTAGATCAGTTGATCGGTCAACTAAAG
The DNA here is from genome assembly GCA_948208565.1 of Hura crepitans. Lineage (NCBI taxonomy): Eukaryota > Viridiplantae > Streptophyta > Magnoliopsida > Malpighiales > Euphorbiaceae > Hura > Hura crepitans. The sequence continues at coordinate 1,408 of CANXYI010471410.1, forward strand.
AGTTAGCAACTACTAGGGGTTTTGGTACACGTTGGTCAATGCCTATTTAAATGATATGCTAGGTGCAACCATTGAGGTTCTGATTTGAGCCCTACATAATCAGGTAATGGCAGGTCTATGTGGACTGATCTTTATTATCCATAGTTATTATGGAAGTCCATATGGGCTAACCTTTATCATCTAGATATTGGGAGGTTTGCACAGACTCATCTCTACTGCTTGTACTTTAGTGGTATTAGGAGGACCTAAGGGGTTGATCCGTACTATCCATATGATTTGAGAACAAATTTGGGATGTTGGGAGGTCCACAGGGCTGATACTTGTTATCCCAATTGTTAGAAGGTTTAGTAAGACTGATCCTTTTCACACCTGTATTGGGAGGTTCTTATAAACTAATTCCAGCTAACGAGTAGATAGATAGGTGTAGTTACTGGGGTCTAAAATGTGGACCATTGTACAACTTAGATCATCGTATCTAGTGTCTTAATGCATAGTCTATCTACTATAGGTCTAAAAAAAATAAATAGGTTTAAAGATATAACATTACAGGCAAAATTTACATTTCTAATTAGAACAAGAAGAATGTGATATGACATTTAAATAATCTAAGTGATGTAACATTATTAAATGGAAATTAATATGGTTTAACACACACAAAATTGAGACTACATTTATACTAAGCATTGCTTAATTAAAAAAGGTTGCATTATGTGTGTTGAATGTTTGCATGACAAAGTTCATATTACATTAAATTCACCACTGAGTGTATACTCAGCGTGTCAATGTTTTGGTGCACAAGTAGATGATAATAGACTATTGCTCAGCCTCAAGACTATAATGTATCTATCCAATCCCTTAGTTATATTTTCTAGATCTCTTTTTAATTCTTAAAAGGTAGAAAGCACTCATGTATACATAGGGTTAGGGCCCGATCATGTGAAATTGTTTAGTATTATGTTTTGTTACACATTAGACTGTAATTGATAAAATAGGTGATATGTATATATGTTGATATAATTGTGCATGCATGTTGTTAATGATATATAGGTCTAAGACCCTTGTGTGTATGATTGTCTAATTTGGAGATACATATATGGGGGACTAAAAAGGTCTAGCATGTTTTAGATTGTTGAGTAGGATCATAGAAATGCTTTTATGTAGGTGAAAATTTTTAGTTTTTCACTCAAGCAACTGTTATGCTACCAAAATTTCTATAGATTGTAAAACACCTGATAAATTGGTTATTGCAATTAATTATAGTAATAAGTAGTATAAAATAAGTAGATGACAATAAAATAATATGAGATCAATAAACATGCTATCGAGTCAGTAAAGTTAAATGAAAGGTAGAGCAGGGTAGAATCATGATGGGTAACTATTGGGAAGGTAGCATTTCCGATCTAGTCCAATTAAAGGTCGGTAGGGATTTACATTAGGTGGTATCAGAGTAGGTTTAGGTGTTCCTAGGTGAGTATACATGAGTGCCATGGCCTAGGGTTCTGTGTCAAGTAAGGCTAAATTGTATAAGGCTAATTATCTATTCTTTTGTAGTGAATCACAATGAGTTAGTGAACCACACTAAAATAGGGGGAAGAGGTGGCTAGTCATGCACCATGGACCATCCATGGTTATAAAGTGAGTTTAGCCACTCCAGTGTCAAGTGATGTAGCACGTTAGGCATAGACACAAGCCTTACTGGTGCTACTACAATAGCTTGTTGATTTATTGAGACAGACCACTGTAGCAGCTCCTTTGTCACCACTAGCACCAGCACAACCCCCATAGGCTATAGCATTATATAAGACATATCATGAGAGGGTAAAGAAGATGGGGGCTCTTGATTTTGCAAGAACAACAGAGGATGATAGTGCTAGGGTTGAGCTTTTGTTAGAGTGCATGATCTAGATTTTTAAGCAATTTAAGCATAACCCCGGAGAATGCCAAAAATATGCCACTATAAATTTATTGTATTTTGCTAGGGATAAGAGCAGTTAGTGTTTAGAGTCAACACTAGCTCTATACTAGGACCACAAATCTTTTACCTAGAAAGGTTAAGAATTAGATCTTATTTGTGCCCCAATAATATGCCTTCCTTTATATTGTAACATTTATCAAACCTGTACCAAGCAAGCATGAATTATAATTAAAGTATTTATGTCACCTTTTATACTTAAAGAAAGTAAGTTATAGTATTTAAATCATACATTAAATATAATAGATTGCACATTTAGAAATTCAAGTTATTCATTGAATTTGGTGTGACCCGGCAACTACTTATAATTCTATAGGAATTAATGGTAATTGCCCAACTCCCATCTTAAGGAGATTGGCCTTTGTTAAATTACATTTTTATGTGACTTTTATTAAGAAAAACTTGAATTATTTTATTAATAAAACACCAATTTATTATGTAGAAGATAATTAGATGTGAGGCTTAAGCTTTTATGTGTAAAACAAGTTGCTAAACTACCTATTACAATTTAGAAAAAGTGAAAGGGATAAAAGTGTACAAAACCAAATGAGATAGCACAAGTCATGTAATAGGTCCCACCTATGTATTGTCAAGTTTGTGTGGACTCGATACGGCTCCAATAAGTGTCTGTGCAAATTAGTGCATGTAATGGTTATTATGTCTATCTGGACCTCCTATTTAACCAGAATGGTTACTTGCACAAAACTCAAAGAATAGTTCAAAAACAACATATAATAGTCCATGAGGACCTAAAGAAAGGATAAAATTATTCAACATTAATATGGATGAATCATGATGCATGTCTAAGAGAATTATCACTAGGAATGCTATTGATTTATTAATCATAGAGCACATATGCATACTTATACAAAGATTAAGATTACAAACAATTATCCATACGAACTACATTTCTCGTGAGAGGGAGTTCGTATGGACTGCAAAATGCATAAACACTCTTAAGAAATAACTATCTGTACGGACTACATTCCTTGTGAAAGCGAGTTCGTGTAGACTAAAAAATAGTTTTAGCATACCATTGATAGTTATATAATGACCATGTAATGTCATAATATGAGCAATATCAATATGACACATTTAATATATGATAAAAGAGGGTCAAAATAAAATAGTATTATGCAATAATCCATATGGAGAATAGACTACAAGCGTATCAACATAATTAGCCTGTGTGGATGTGAGCATGCCTTGAGATAAATTTGTGTGATTAGGATTAAAATCACATAATTTTAACAACATGATATTGGTCCTTTATAAAAAAAACAAGTAGTGCAAAACAAAAACCTACTCCTATGATCAATGTGGGGATTCACATGGACTCACCTCACTTATGATCAATCATAGGAGATCATAAGCCTATATAAAACACTATGAATAAACATCCTATAAATAATAAAAGGCTTCAGAACTTACCTAATAAAGAAACTCTTAAGCAACAACACAAGGGTGTAGGTTTTTTTAGAAGGAATTGAATATTTAAGTGTGGGATAAAGACTAGTAGTGTGAATCTTATGTTGGAGTCCTCTCCTAAACTCTTTGATAGTAGGGTTTTTGGCTCTTTAAATTGCCTCCTCCATTCTCATACACAAGTAAAGGTATTTATATGTTTAATTGAAGGCTTTACCATCTAGAAAGAGTTAAAATCCTTATAGGATTAGGAAATATAGTCGAAATAAGAAGTTTGTGCTTCTAAAAGCTCTCATGTTAGCAAGTCCATGAGAACTTGTACTGCTTAGTTCATGTGGAACTAGGTTATATGTTTCTTCCATAAGTTTATAAGCTTTAGGCTAGGTGTTAGGCAAGGTTTAAGTAAGTCCATATGGACATGAACTTGGACTTGTCTAGGCAGACCATGGGCTTCATGCTTAATAGAGTCTAGGCAAGCTAGTACAAACCTAGTGGCATTATGTCTAAGTAGACTAATAACATCTTAGTTTATTCAGACTAGGTTTCCCAAGTGGTTGTTACTGTTACATTAGAGCCTATCTCTGGTTATCATCATAGGCCCAAAAGTAGGGTGTTTACAGTTACCCCCACTTTGGTGTGTGCTATGGAAATGTAGAAACTAAAATAGTGCATATCAAAGTGCCCAAGTTAGAGATATTAACCTAAAGGTATACTTACCTGGCATAAAGCTACATTGAATATGGATGGCTACCTCTAAATCCAAGCAAAAACTAGCTAAACTTGAATTATATCTTCCCATAAAAAAAGTATTAATAATTTGAAGATATATTACACCAAATATGGGTGCCTGTTTATCCTCGGGTGAAATGAAAATCCAACTAGACCTAAACATGCCTTTGCTTTGAACTTTTTCTATTTCACCTTTTCATGCTCCAGCTTACTGTCTCTTATTGCATGTATTTATGGCTTGGTATCGATACTTTGATCATGCCTAAGGTTGTTTGACCAATGAGGTTTGACAGGGTAAAAAGTGGATTTACTTGTTAGGATAAAGCTTAAAGTGTTAGATTTTATTGTTAGATTAAATCCTAATAGGTTAGATTTTATTGTTAGGCTAAATCCTAAAGGGTTAGATTTACATGTTAGGCTAAATCCTAGAAGATTGGATTAGGCATAGAGCCAAATTTGAGAAAATTGGATTGGGAATAGAGCTAAATCTAAGAAAACTGGTTTAGGCATTAAGCTGAATTTGGGAAAATTAGATAAGGCATAGAGTTGAATTTAAGAAAATTGGATTGGACATAGAGCTAAATTTGAGAAAATTAGATTAAGTAGAGAGATGAATCCGATGAGATTAGATTGGCAAAGAGCTAAATCTGAGAAAATTGGTTTGGGCATAGAACTAAATCTGAGAAAATTGGATTCGGCATAAAGCTAAATATGAGAAATTAGAATGAGCATAGAGCTGAATTCGAGAAAATTTGATTGAGCAGAGAGATTAATCTAAGGAGATTGGATTGGGTATAGAGCTAAATTCAAGAAAATTGGATTGGACATGGTGATAAATCCTATAAAAGAAAATGTGACAGGAGTTAGTATCAATTTAACATAGTAGGTTTTGTGATATCTACTTGGATTTCATTTGTTGTGGATGAGACTCTGATTCAAGAAAAATTGAGTTGTTGCTTGCCTTTAAAATGATTCAAAAGCTAGTACATATGTGTCCTTAACTTATAAGTGCCTAATTATATGTATCTTCAGGTTATTAACCATATATGTGTGTGGTAGTTGTGCATGTGCGAATGTAAGGTCTCGAACATATGTGTGTGTATGGTATTCATGATAAGTAATTTGTAGAGACCACATACATGTGGCTGAGATCTAAATTGATAGGCATGTGTATGCCTATTTGAATATTGAAATAAGAGTATAAAGGCCCTATACAAGAATAGGGGATGTACACTTATTTATGAATTATGAAGTGCTCAAAAGTGTTACGTGTAGGGATGAGTAAACATAGACATGTGTGGTAAAGGAGTGTGATGGATGAACTGATGCATAAATGTTTTTGCATAAGGTGTTGTGCATGTGAGTGAGATGCACATTTACATATTTGTTAATCTCATATGCGCAAATGAATAATATTCATGTTGCTTCTAACTTTCTATAAATGGACAAATGCTATGTATGTATAAGCGACTGTGTGATAAGCATAACTTTTCCTAAATGATTGAATACATGATTCTCTTCTTATAATGGATGTATGATGTATGTACAAACAAATGGGTATCTTCCTCTTAGATGTGTAAATGAATGAATATATTCTTTTGATATATGAATGAATGTAACTCTATCATAGATGATATGTATATGTATGTTGGTAGCTTATGAATACAATAACTTATCGTGTTTATCTAAATGTATCCAAGTGCACATTTGTGAAAGGAAGGTATATTATGCACCAAATGTTTCTTGGGTATGGTGCTCATGATGAATATGATAATGTGTGCTTGGAAATGGTAAGTAGATGATGACAATAGGATGTAGCAAAATTGGTAAATGTACTGATGTATGAATATGGATCAATGTATGTGATCAAATACATTGATACTCATTTAAATTAAGAGTGAGATACATGTACAATGCATGAATGCATGAGTGTGGCCTTTTATTTGTTTGGCTACCTATGTAAACTAATGCATGAATGTCGTATTGTGAACAAGTTAATGGTGTGGCCTAGTTTTTTTTATAAATGCTCTTTATCTTATCTTGGATGAGTGAATAAAGATGAATGAGCTTATACATGTAGACCTAATAAATGTTTTTTTACATCTGATTCTTTTTTTAGATGATATGTTAGATTATGTAAATAATATGTGTCTAAAGTATATGAAAAATGTTGAATGTGTTAATGCCTATTAAATGCAAGTGTGTGAATGAGTTGATATATGTGCAATTGTATAAATGCGGTAAACTATTTATTTCTTTAGTGTGGAGGTGTAAAGGTGTTAAATGAAATGACTTTAATGAATAAAGGTGATGATTGAGTGAATGAATGATACGTATGTTAATTCCTAATTTTTTCTAGATGAAGGAATGCTTTGATTGAATAATACATGTAGTGATACATAAGGAATTTGAATGAATGATGAATGCATACAACTGTAAGAAGGGTATAACCTTTTCCTAGATTATTGAATGAATGAATCATATCTCATGATAGATGAGTGATGAAAGCAAATATATGTTTAATGATGAATGCATCTTTACTTATGACAAATGAATATTAAAGGTAGATATATGTTTAACAATGAATGCATCTTTTCCTATGATGAATGAAATTTGAAGATATATATATGTTGAATGATGAATGTATCTTTACTTATGATGAATGAATGATGAAGGTAGATACATGTTGACTAATGAATGCATCTTTATTTATGATGAATGAATTTTCTTCTTTTGATGGATGCATGATAGAGGAAAATGTATGTTAAATAATGAATGCATCTTTTCTTATGATGGATGAATGATGAAGGCAAATGTATGTTGAATGATGAATGCATCTTTTTTCTAGGATAGATCAATGAATCCTATGATTGAGGGATGATGAATGTATATGCATATAAATGCAAAGGGGTGTCTATTCATAGAATGGACATATGAACAAATCTATTTTCTACTAGATGGATGCATAGGCAATAATGTGTCTAGATGCATGAAACAGTTCATGTCTTGTTATTAAGATTATTCTCCTTTTAGACTTATCATTGGAAAAACTTAGGATTGATGAAAGTGAAGGTGCAAAGTGATAAGGTAGGTTAGGGCACTGTGAATGAGATATTCCATGAAAAAATAGGTTGAGTTAAAGTGGTGAAAAGGAATGAAAAGTTCTATAAATAAGGAGAAAAGCAATTCGACTGGAATGTGCCCTAAAAATGTCAACTTATTGTGAGGAGCATCTAAGCATGTGTGGCTGAAGGATTAATGATGAACAATTGAATAATCATGCAAATTTATGTAGTTATACAGTATGGTACCCTTATTATTACCTGGTCCAAAGATTTTCTAACTAAATATTTTCTCTCAACCTCTAATTTGTGCCTAGACTACCTTTTGTGGGTTTTCAATTGAGTAGGCATGCTCTAATTTTTTTCCTAGTTAGCCCTTTATTAGTTTTCAACCTAGGAAGCTTCTTTGTCTTTCCATTTTTTTAAAAAAATCAACTTATCCATAATTGATTAAGGCTTAAGATCTTATTGCTATGTTCAAATGATTTTTAACATATACCTTTGAAATGGCTGTATATATTTCATAAACTGTGAACTTGGAGTGATATGTTTTAAAGCTCACAATATGGGAGGTTGATAGGGCTATCCAGATAAGTAAATAGTTTTCCATAGGTGTTAGCTTCATGCCCCCAGTGTTTTGGATTCTTTTGCCTTTTGATCTTTTTGAGTATTGCATTAATGATATCCCTGTTATTAGACAATCCAAAGATTTTTTTACTAAGTATTTTCTCTCAATTTCCCTAATTTTTTCTAGGTTCATTATACTAATTAAATGGCCTAGTAGGAATTAGAAATCACATTTCTTTTTCTTTAATAGGGGCAACCATGATTGAAAAGAGAATGCTTAATTGTTTAAGGTTTAAAGGTAAATATTCCTATTTTTGTAGACTTTGGAGCTTTGGCATCTTAGAGCTTCTAATCTTTAGATTTTAGGTGTACAAGAACTGTCAAATGTTTATCTTTTAGAATAGTTCTTAAGTTTTGAAGGAATTGATTCAACATAATCAATTTGGTGCTTTAATTTTTAGATCCTATTTAGTTTAGAACTCTTTTAAGATTGGGGGAAAGAATTTATTTCGGTTTAGTTGTCCCTAGCTTATTATTTTTTTCATATCAAATTCAAGGATATTTCTCAGGACTTACAAGGAAATATCACATATTGAGCTTTAGAATTATGTGGAATAGTGGTGAGCCATCGTGAATTATTTGTCACATAAGCAAATTAAGTTGATCATATTTCTTATTTCCTTTTTTCTTTATTTTTATCTCTTAACCCCCAACTCATTTTTAAGAGTATAATGTTATGCAATGAATGTTGTACATAAAGAAGCTCATTGTTTTATTAAACTTTAATTATTCTAACATAAATGAAAGAAAGAAAAGAACAAAGAGAGTCTATCCTATATTCATTGGATCCTTCCATATCCTCGATTAGCATAATCCTATAGTTGGTTAACAATTGACCCATGATGTGGCAGACCAAACCACAGAATATGGGAACCTCACTTTCAAGAGATTTAGGGGATGACAATGAGGTTCAATGATAGGTTATCTTTAGGATAAGGTATCATACCATGGTCTATGAGGTCTTGGATGGCATGGCAGAGGGTCATGCATTTGTTAGTGAGATGACATGTTCTTTGATGATATGCATACTATAAATCATGGCAATATTTTGGTGGAAATGGTTGTAGGTATGGTTTTGGTATTGGTGGTTGAAAATGTTTTTATCCCTCAATTCTTTGAACATTATCGATAAGGGTTGGTTTAGCCTAGTAAACTTACATGGCGTGTAATTGGGTTGAGTTCCCTAATCATTGTTTGCCTCCTTGATTAAGCCCATGTTTGTTGTATATTTCAAGGTGCCTTATTGTTTGGCTATTTGTCCAAGCTTCTCTTGAATCTTTTCCTCTACAAATATTATTATTTATTATTCTAACACTATCATTTCCTCGTTTAGTATGCTTATATTCACAAATTGACTCTTGCCTTTGGTTTTAAGTTAGGTTGCCATTTTTGTGGTGACTATTAAGGGAAATAGAGGGTTAGGTCTTTTCCTTTGAAGAGCCTGAGTAGAAGATGACCTACAATAGATGTATAAAATGGTTAAATTGATAAGATGCATGCTTTAAGCATTATAATTATGATATAGGGGTAGCTATTAACATACATGAAGAACACATATGGGGTGTGAGTGAGGTTTAAATGAATGAATGTGATACCTACATCAAGTGAGGTGATACTAGGTGATTAAAGTGTACATGATGAATGGTATGTCTCACGTCTCTGTCGAATGTGAATGCATTAGTATGTGGGAGAGGTCTGCATGTTATTATTATTAATATGACACAAGGTGGATGGTTAATACATGTATAGAGGAATAAAACATGACTAAGCCTAAATAGTTTCTATGAATGAGTGAAGTTATGGGACAATATTGTACACATATATAAGATTTTTTGTGATGCAAGAGGCGCGTTTATGCATGTACAATAGCATGGCATATGTATAGAGGCTTATATGACATGTGCAAGGTCACAATGCCTGAATTATTATTTCTAAGGTAGGGTGTGACTTAATGTAAGTTCGTAAGGATGATGAAAGCTATAA
>CANXYI010471445.1:0-10452 GCA_948208565.1 Hura crepitans
GTATGTATATGGTAGGATGAAAATATGTGACATGTATGTCTAATAAACTATGGAAAAATGCTTTTGTATGGCTATAAATAATCTTTGGCTAAGAGGTGTACATGCCATGGTGTGGCATCGTAAGTATGGTATGTGATGGTATGTAATGTTCATGTTTGGCATGGTGTCATGAACATGTGATTTATGGAATGGAATTGGCATAAACTATGTGTAACTATACATGGAAATAAGATATGTGAAATGATAATTTTGGTCTGAAAAATACGGTTAAGAATTAGGGTAAGAAATGGCTTGAAAATAGACTTGTAAGGCATAGGTAAAACTGACCTAAATAGCTTAAACTTGAATTAGTATTTGAACAATATGTGTAATTGATTGGAATGGTATTGTGGGCCAATATTAGTGGCATTATGAGATGCATAGTGTGAGATGATATGTGGCCTAAAATGGCAAGTTGATTTGGAATTAAATGATGCTTAGTGAGTAGTGGCTACGGCCTATAAAAGTGTACTAAAATCAAAAGGTGACATGTAATTGTCGCCTAAAAATGACTATTTAGAAACTGACCTATAAATTGCACTTGAAATGAACTTAATTAGTCCTAGATTAATAACATGAAATGGACTTAAAATGGACTTATAGGTGCATAAGTAAAGAGACCTAAAACTATTCTTTGTAAATGACCTATAACTATCTGGTAGGATAAATATAGACCTATAACTGTCTAAGTCAAATTTTGACTATTGAAATAAAATCATAATAGACTATTAATTAATTTTAAATAACTTAAATTGATGATCAGTAATAAAATAAACATAAATGGAAGTCAATGACCCATTAGTTAGGCAGCCACTAGATAGGTTGACCGGTCAACTAGGGATTAGTAGTTGCTAGGTATCTGATGATGATTATTGGATATTGGGAGGCATACAGACTAATCCTTGATATCCATTAGAAATATTTGTGAATGATTATTAGGATATTGAGAGGTCTATAGACTAATCTTTGTTATCTATTAGAACTATTTGATGATGATTATTGGGATATTAGGAGCTCTATCAATTGATCCTGCTATCCACTATCTAGTTTTGGAAGGTTCCTATGAATTGATCCCTACTATTAGATCGGGCCAGTGCAGCATTCAGGCCCTAAAATATAGGCTACTGCATAGTTTGAGTTCCTTTTGGCCTAGTGTCTTAAAGTGTAGTTCAGCTAGTGGGGCCTACTTATTAAATTAAATACTTTACTTGATGGCATAATTAGAGTACATAAATTAAAGACAATATAAAAAGGGCTTAAATTTAAATATTTGAGTATCTAACTAGAAAATAAAATAATATTATTTTGTAATATAATTAATAAAATAGTATTATTTTGCTGCATGGATAATATTTATTGCATTCATATATTCTGTAGCATGTCTACTGTTCTATTTGCCTATAGTGACATGGTTTTATTCTTTTAAATTCACAACTGAATTCATACTTAGCATACCAGTGTTTTGGTGCATAGGTAATAGCAAGTAGTGGTCTAGCCTTAAGTATTGTATAGTGTAGCAACAAATGCACTGTAGGGTATCATTTTGGTATTTTAACATGATTTAGTAGGCACTCATCTAAATACTATAGGTTATGGGTTCAGTAAGCTTAGAAGCTACTAGTGTCTGTAAATTTAAGTTAAACATGAGATGTAAATAAACAGGCTTATGGATCTGAATGGTTTGAATTTCTATTTGATTTTTGCATTATTGACCTAAGTCCTATGTGATGATTGAATGTGTTTGATAAATATTTTAATGATAATAGAGGACTAAAAGGGTCCAAAAGGTGACAGTAGAAGTGATAGGGATTATTAAAAAGTGTTTTAATAGGTTGAAAATTTTTAAAATGCCACCCGGGTAGCTATTGTGCTGCTAAAAATTTTGTAGAATTTATAATAGCCAGTTAAATGGTTTTTAGGGTTTAAAATACCCTGAATAATAATGGCTAAGTAATAGAAAAAGAAATTAAGTTATATCTATCCAGATATTAAACATTCTATAAGTGTTAAATACTATAGTCTAGGGGAAATTCTAAGATGGGTGACGTAGTGGGAAACGTATCCCCTATCAAGTTTATTCAGGAATTTGGTAGAGGTGTCACAACACCTCAATTTTAAAGCCTAGTTCTCTCTATGGAGGTGACCCTAGCAACTCATCATGAAACACAACTTGAAACTCAAAAACTATAGGAATCTATTTAAGGCTATAAGTGGAAGTATTGGTGTCAATGACATGTGCTCGGTAGGCTTGGCACCATTTACATATAAGCTTTCTTGCTATAACAATTGAGATGAGATTATTTAAAAGGCTTCTCTCACTTTTTATCCCTCTACAATATGGAGGGTCAACTTCTTGTTTTTATAATCAACTATAGCCTGGTGTTCAGATAGCTAATCCATTCCTAGGATAACATCAAATTCTTGAAAGGGTAATTCAATAAAATTAGCAAGAAACAATTGCTTTTCAATTACCAATGGAAAGTGCCTGTATACTTTAGTTACACTTACACTCTATCCTATAGGATTATTGACTTGGTTATCTAAATCTACATGTTCTAGTTCTAGTCTTCTATTATGTGCTTATGTATTGTATATGTAAGAATAAGTAGGTCATGGGTCTATTAAAGCAAAAATTAGAATATCAAATAAATAAAAAGTACTGGTAATGACATCTAGAGCTCTTTCTTCTTCATAAGCCTTGATTGCATATTGTCTAGCTGGTGCATAGGCTTCTAACCTTGTTCCCTAACTCTACTACTAGGCTGATCACCTTTAGTCTATTTTTGCACCCCACTCTGAGGTGCTGTTGATGCCTGGGTATGGGTACCCTTTATCTATCTCTAAGGATACTCTTTTTTATAATCGTTTCTAGATCTATATATAAAACATCCACCTATCCTAGCCTATCTACACTAGCCCTAGTGTCATTTATTACATATGCCATAGGTTAGGGGTGTGTTTCTAGCCCTTGTTACTGGAGCACTGGTAACTGGATGTGATGGTCTAGGTCTAAATACTAAAGTTTATCCAAATCTCTATGGTTTAGGTGGTTTGTGTGTCTAATACCCTAGATGAGACTAAGTTTCTTTTTATCTTATCCTAGCACTTAGGGCTGGGTTAGCTTGCCTAGTAGTAAAATGTCTCTTTCTTTAGAGAAATTCTCTCTTCTCTTGTGCCATTTGGACCATGTCATATATAGCTAACACCAGAGCTGAGAAAATCTCTAATTTTTGCAATGGATATTTGTATTCTCAACTTTACATTGAAGCCTTTTTCAAACCAAAGTGGATTAGCTTTGGCATGAAATTAATACCTTAAAGTGGCCTAACTTATAAAGTTTATGTGAACAAAAAATGAAAGCCTTTTTATGGCTATCTAAGTTGCATAAGTGAGCTTAGCTTAATGCCTATGAATGTGTATGGAAATTAGTGCAAATGGCACTAAAAATTGACACTGAAAAGGAACTTAAAATGAACCTAAAATAGCCATCACAATTAGGAAAAATGACTTATAAGTTTTCTGTAAAAATGATTTTGTGAGTGTAATTAAAATAACTATTCAAAATGAGAATAATTGAGCCAAAATAATAGGATAGACTAGATTTAATAAGTTTTGTAATTATGCCTTTAGAAATGAGTCAAAAAGTGACAAAATTTTACCAATAATTGCCTAACAGGGCTAAAAATGACCTGTAACTGTCCAAGTCAAAAATTGACTATTTGATAAAATTTTTAACTTTCTATTTTTGAACTTATAATATTATAAAAGGATGATTAGTAAAGATACAAACTTAAAATGAAGTTAGATGGCCTGTTAGTTAGACACCCACTAGATTGGTTGATTAGTTAACTTAGGGATTAGCAACGACTAGATTGTCTGTTGATCTGACTGGGCCAGTGCAATGGCCGAGGTTTATAATTGAGCCATTGCACTAGTTGTAGGGTAAACACTCTTTATTGTTGATTGGATATCAGACTATGCTGGTGCAACAGCGAAGGTCCCTAGAGGGGCCATTACACCAATCTGCTAGGCAGACCATGATCAGTGCCCTGAAGAGTTCTATGGACTGATCCTTATACAAAGTTGCTCAGTGTCTTTTTCCCTTGTGAGGTTCTTATGAACTGATCCTTATAGGCTATATCAGGCCGATGCAATGGTCATGATCTAAAATATGGGCCACTGCACATCCTTCTATTCCTTCTTGGTCTAATGTCTATAAGTGTCATCTATATAGTCAGGCCTATGAAAAAGGACTTAAAATAATGGAAAATGTTAATTCAAATTAATTTATGGTAGTTTCTAACAGTGAATATTAATAAATACACCATAGTGGCATTTTGGTAATTTTGAAAAAATATAACATATCATTTGTATGACATCAGTCATTTGGCATGTTGCTCACACACTACACCTAGACTATTACTTATATTTGCATATGTGCATTAATGCATGTTTTAAATGGTTTAGATTTACTTACTGAGTTTTATACTCAGCATACCTATGTTACGGTATGTAGGTAATAAGGATAAGCAAGCCAGCCTCGATGATCGTGCAATGTACCCATACAAGAGTTGAAGGGTAAAGGAATTTATTTCTCTTTCTAGTAGTGGGACTCCAGTAATATCTTGTGGGTATGGATTAACATGCTTAGAAGCTTCTATGTTTGTACTTATAACTTGAATGGGATATATATAAGATTTTGTGGTGTTTGTGTAGTTTGGGTGTGGTTTTATAACTGTGGGCCTAAAGTCCTGTGTGTCTATTATTAATATGTGTTTGATGTTTGCTGATGATTAACTGGGGGACCAAAAGGGTCCAAAGGGAGGTTAGGGGTTGATAGCTTATAGAAGTGTTTTTAATAGGTGAAAAAAAATTTTATATATCACCCAGGTAGCCGTTATGCGACCTAACTTTTCTATGAACTTTAAAGTGTCTATATATGCTTTGTTTGAGTCTGTTAAACCATGAATGAATATGATTAAGGATTAGACTAAACATCTATGTAATATATAATATAGTTTTAGAATAGTCCATAAGTGTTACCGAGTTTTCTCTTGAAGCATTCCTAAGAAAGAGGACCTATTGGGAAGTGTGTTTCTTTAGGAATCCAGTACGCAGTCTCACATCTAATGAGGTATCACTATATATTGTAAACTCTTTTTCTTGACACTAGTTGAACCAAAATTGGAGCCTCGATTAACATACTCTTGAGCTTATCAAAACTCTCTTGACAACTATCCCACTTAAACTTCACATCCTTCCACAGAAGATATGTCATAGGAGATGCTATCAAGGATAACCCCTTGACAAACCTTCTATAATATCTAGCCAAACCCAATAAACTTCTTATCTCAATAGTATTCCTAGGTGGTATCCACTCTATTACAGCCTGAATCTTGCTAGTATCAACCCTTATGCCTTCGGTTGATGCTATATGCCCTAAAAATAACACTTCCACTGGCCAAAACTCACACTTGCTGAGCTTAGCATAGACTTTATCATCCCTCAAAATTTTTAAAACTATTCATAGATGCTTTTTAAGCTCTTCTCAACCCTTAGAATACACAAGGATGTTATAAATGAAGACTATTACAAACTTATCTATAAATGGCCTAAAAATCTAGTTCTTGAGATCCATGAATGCCTTCGATACATTAGTTAACCCAAAAGGCATCACTAGGAACTCATAGTGACCATATCTAGTCTCAAAAGCCATTTTGTATTTGTCTACCTCTTTCACTCTCAGCTGATAATACCAAGATCTAAAGATTAATCTTAGAGAAGAGACTTGCCCCTCTAAGTTAATTAGAAAGATCATCGATCCATGTTAAGGGATACTTGTTCTTGATTGTGAGTTTATTCAACTACTTGTAATCTATATAAAGCCTCAAAGAGCCATCATTCTTCTTGACAAATAGAACTAGTGGTCCCCATGGTAAAGCACTCAGTCTCATGAAACCTTTATTAAAAATCTCTTACAACTGTATCTTTAACTCGTTTAACTCTATAAAAGTCATCTTGTATGGATCTATAGAAATTGGTGCTATGCCTAGCATTACCTCAATTCCAAATTCTGACCCGTATTCTAGTGGTAAACTAGGTAGTTCATTTGGGAAAACATCCTCAAACTCTGCCACAACAAGAATTTGACTTGCTTTTAATACTTCCTTTTAAGCGTCAATGATATATACAATGAAGGCTTAATAACCCTTTCGCATCATCCTTCTAGCCACAACCACTAATACTATATTAGCCATGTAATCTGATCTCTCACTAATCAACTTCACTTCTCACTTATCACTAGCTTTTAACGTGATTCTCTTCATTTTGTAATCCACTAATGCATGATACTTGGACAACTAGTATATGACCAAGATAAGATTGAACTCTTTGAATGGCATTTCAATGAGATCCACTAACAAAACATATCCTTATGCTAACAAAGGATAGTGTCTATATACTTTGTTCACTATGACATGCTATCCTATAGGATTGCTAACCATAATATCAAAACAAAAGTCATTTGACTTTAAACCCTGATCTATAACTTATGCTATAAAGATATATGAATGTGTGGACCCTAGGTCTACTAGTGCCAAAGCAGGCAAATCAAAGATATGGAAAATACTTATTATAACTTCTAGAGCATCTGCCCCCTCTTTAGCCCATATGGCATACTACCTAGCTGGAGCTATACTCTTTGACTTGTCTTTCTAATTGGCCTAAGCTTTGCCCCTAGTGGCTCTCTTCTATGATGACTCCAATGGTTTAATTAGGTAGTCTCTCTAAAAATTCTCTTTGGAGCCACAACCCTAGCAAAGTACTAGTGTAGCCTTCCAACACACACCTTGGTGTCTCTTATAGCAAGTCTCATAAGCTGGTGTTGGCATATTGCTAGTAGTAGATCTAGGAGCACTTGATGTTTGAGTCTATGCCTTAGAAACCTGTCTTAACCTCTGAGACTGATCTAGCTTCTTGCTTTGTTATTACCTGGACTAACCCCCTTTATTCTTCTTATTAGCTGTATAACTAGAATTGCCTTGTCTTGGACCATAAGATCTCTTCTTGAAGCTATCACTCTTCTATCTTTGCTGATGTACCATCTCTGTAATATGACAAGTTGATATCAAGCCTAAAAAATCCATGATCTGCATTGGAGAAAATTGTTGCTTAATGTCCAAATTCAACCCCTTTTCAAACTTCTTGCAGTGATCTTCCTCTATAGCCACCACTACCTTAGCATATCTACTCAAGTGAGCAAACTCCTTCTCATACTCAGATATAGACCTATGCTTCTGCCTTAAGTCCATAAACTGTTGGTACTTCTAATCCAAGTAATGCTCAATTATGTACTTCTTGCTAAATTCTTTAAGAAAGAACTCGCAATTAAGATCAACAGCCATCTTATGCTCTATAATGGCCTCCCACCACTTCAATGCTTCCTCTGTCAGCATAGAAGTAATACACGATGAATACTCATCTTGAGGACACTTTAACTGTTACATAATCTTGAGCATTTGATCTAACCAATACTCAACACTACTCAACTCATCTAGCTCCTCACCCTTGAATAACTTAGCCCCATTCTTCAATAACCATTCCATGTACATCACCTAAAAAGCTTGCTACTCTTGAGGTACTAGAGGTGGAATTGTATGACTTGTAGTAACTACAGTAGCAGTAGCCACTATTGCCTACTTGATAAACTCCAACATCATCTACAGCCAAGCTGGCTAACCTATTATCCATATGCATTATGTCTCGCATCCCTAGAGGTCAAAAACTCTAGTTGTGCCCCTTTTTACCTAATAGTCTTAAGAGCATGGCTCTCTACTTCTAGATCTTCACTTCGGGTAGTACCACGACTTATCTCTATATCTGTAGGTAAGAGAAATAGGTTAAAAATGCCACATGTAAAATGTTATGATGTAAACATATTACAGTGCTATTATGTAACCTATAGGTTAAGAGGAAAGCCTAAACTAGAGCTTTGATAACATTAAAGTTTGACACCCTTTACCCATCCCGTACGTTAGACAAGAATAAAAAGTGCGCATGTATGCCGATATCTAATTTCACTACCTATAAAACCCTATTAAATTAAAACATTTATTAATTAAATGATTTCTTAACTCAAGGAGTTGTTAAAACACTAAAAACCATTTGGCATGCTTTATGAGGCAACTAATTGGATTATCATGTCAAAATTTAGTAGTAGAATGGTTGTATCGGGACACTTTCCCAAATAGTGAACCTATTAAAAACACTTATAAAATAGCATCTAACACAACAAAACTCCAACTAGGTCCTCCTGACCCTCCAATCATCATAAAAATAACATAGAGCCTTAGGCTCATCACAAGCAACATTCTCACATGCAACATCAAGCGGTATCATACAAGTCTTGCAAGAAATATAAAGCTTTTGAAATAAATATTGTTTAAGTTGCAAAATAAACCCATGTTTATATATTAGGCCCAATCCCTCTTGAATCACAAAAACTCTTCTATTATGTTTACATCATGACTATTTTACAAAAATAAAACAAAAATACCCAAAACTAGGTGATCTTTGTGTTCTCCTATAGGGCAGAAGCTTTGGCTTTAATTTGCTACTCAATCACCTAGGCGTCACAAACAAAAGCAATGTGCAAAGCATTTGCTTAATGGTGTAATCACTTCAACATGAATATGCCAATTATATCATGCAACTAGTAATTTCATTTCAATATTATGACATGCTATCAATAAAAAACATGTAATATGGTTCGTAAGCAAATAAGCATTTTCGATATATATACATGTCAAGAAATATACATATGCTACATTATGTCCATATACATAGCTTAACTATCATTAACATAATTAAAATGAGCCATAACCTTAACATGCATATTTATCTCCTTATAATAAGCACATATGCATATAAGTACATATAAAAAGCTTAATAATATACATTACATGTTTATAGCCTCATATTCATGCATTAATCAAATTTTAGTTTCTTAAACATCTTTATACCACTTTATCATTTTAAACTCTTTACATTCTTTAACAAATGTTCATATTAAAGAGGCAACTTTTTGGATAGCAGATATCATTGGCTTGAAAGCACTCACATTCGAAGATACCTCATTAGCTCGTAGGCACTCACATTCGAAGACACATAGACATTGGCCCATCGGCACTCACATCTGAAGATACGTAGAAACATCGACCCGTATACACTTATACCAATTGCCACATAGAAATATTGGCCCGTAGGCACTCGCACCCATTTGTACATAGATTGGTGACCCTATATGTCTCATACCTAAAGGTTAGCAAGCAGTCGCTAAAAATCTTAGTTGATTAATCAACCTATCATAATTAGGTTTTCTAACTATATAAGCATCATTAAACTCATCATATTATGTCATTTAAGCCATTTATACATTTTACACCATATTATCACATAATTTGTCTCATTGGCCATTTTGCACATTATCAAGGCCTAAAAACATATGTCCATAGCATAAACAATATAATCACATCATGTAGCCAACTTAGACTTACATAAACTTTATTAATTCATAATAATATCATAAGACACATCCATGTATTTAAGTTCTCATTAATACGTTAATATACCATTTAAATCATCACTAGGCCTTATTTGGCTATAACATATGTCATACTTGTACTTCTCATACCAAGCATATTTAATCCACATCATTTTCATGCATTCATGCCTTATAATGCATACTGCATCAAACAATCACATAAAAGCCACATCTTGCATTAACACGCCATTTACACATAATATTGGCATTTATAGATTTAAGGCACATAAAGCCTTATTATCTAGCAAAAATCCATATGCAAGTCATGGTGGCATTCAGTCACTCCCACATGCACACACTCATGCATTTAAACATACTAAACCACTCATGATCACATTTATGCCACGTCCTCCCCATTATATTTATCCCATTTCTTTTATACATACTCACATATTCACTTTAGGCCACAATTACACCTAAAACATGTCATTTTAACATATAAAGCATTCGACCATTACTATAGGCACACACATGTTTAATTTCTTGACTTGTAAGCATACACAATTGCATTTACACCATTTTCCCCCATACTTAACATAAACATTCATTTTAGGCAAAATTAGCACATAATACATGCACCTAGCCTAAATGAAGCATTCAACAACCTTATGGCATGCATTGATCATACATAATACACATTTTATCATCCAATATCACCATTCATCAATATTAAACTATCTCATGAATTTAATTCCTATTAGCCATTAATACACAATATGTAATAAATGCACATATTGATTTCCATTCATTTTCCATTCATTTTAAAGTGATTACACATACCAAAAATAGTCGTCAAGTATGTCTATAACTAT
>CANXYI010471646.1:0-24048 GCA_948208565.1 Hura crepitans
GTTACACCATATGAGATGTGGTATAACAAGAAACCTATACTTTCCCATTTGAAAGTATCGAGTTGTTTTACTTATCTAAAGAAGACAATATTAGATAAGCTTGAAGCTAAATTTGATAAATGCTTATTTGGTGGATATCCTAGGATATTACTTTTATAATCCTTTAGAATAAAAGGGGTTTATTTCAAAGCATAAATAGAAAAAGATTTTTTTTTTCTAAAAAAAGATAGTTGGAGTAAAATTGAATTTAATGAAGTTTATAACTCACAAATTAAAGTAAAACAACCAATGGATCCTGAACCTATTACTCATGCCAATGAAGTAATAAAAGAACTTATTGTAACACATGCTCTGAGGTGATCTATAAGAGGATATACTATTTTTGAGAGATATGGATTTCCTATAAGTGAATAGAAATATGTAATCCTAGTAAATGATAAGAGCTTACAAGATATGAAGTATTCTGAAGAGTTTAAAATCTGAATTATGGCTTAAGGCCATAAAATCTAAAATGGATTCCATGTATGAGAACTAAGTATGGACTTTGGTTAATCCACCTAAAGGAATAAAATCCATTAGGTGTAAATGGATCTTCAAAAAGAAAACTGACATAGAAGGTAATGTGAATAACTATAAGGCTTACCTTGTGGCAAAAGGATATCATCAAAGACAAGGAATTGACTTTGATGAGACCTTTTTCGCAGTAGCTATGCTTAAATCCATTATGATTTTACTTGCTATTATCGCTTATTATGATTATGAGATTTAGCAAATGGATGTGAAATAGCTTTCTTTAATGGAAATCTAGTTAAGGAAATGTATATGACACAACTTGACAGTTTCATATCTAGTGATAACAACAAAGTTTATAAACCTAAAAAATCCATCTATGAATTGAAGCAAGCATCAAGGAGCTGGAACATTCCCTTTGATAAAACAATAAAAGGGTTTGGTCTTTCTCAAAATTAGGAGAAACAGTGTGTTTAGAAGAAGGTCAATAGGAGTAAAATTATTTTCCTTATGTTATATGTAGATGACATATTACTCAAAGGAAATGACATTTCTATCCTTCAATTAGTAAAAATATGTTGTCTAAGTAATTCTCCATGAAAGACCTTAGAAAAGTGACCTTTATTTTGGGTAGGAGGGTTTATATAGATAGATCCAATAGGTTGCTAGGTCTTTCATAGTTTGTATAATAAATAAAATGCTAAAGAGGTTTATAATGGATATCTAAAAGAAAGGTAACCTCCCAGTGACTTAAGGGAAATTCCTTTTAACGCTATGTGTCCTATAACACATGAACAGAGAGAATGCAAGAGTAGATGCCATATACTTTAGTAGTTGGTTCTATTATGTATTCTATGCTATATACACGACCCTATTTATTATATGCTCTGAGTTTCATGAGTATATATTAATCCAATCCTTAAGAGGAACATCAGGTGGCTGTCAAAAATATCCTTCAATACTTGAGAAGTACTAAAGATATGTTATTGATTTATAGAAAGGGAAACTTAATAGTAAATAGATATATCAATTCTAGTTTCCAGTCTAATAAGGATAATTATAAGTCTCAATTAGGGTACTTTTTCACATTTGGTGGTATTGCAGTTAGTTAGAAGATTTTCAAGCAAGATACAATTATAGACTCACTGACCCAAGTTTAGTATTTTGCAACTTCTGATGCAGTTAAAAAAGTAGTATGGTTTAAGAAGTTCATTACTGAACTGGGAGTGGTCTCTAGCTTTGTTGACCTGATACTTCTGTATTGTGACAACAATTAAGCCATTGTATAAGTAAAGGAACCATGGTTTTATTAATGATCTAAGCATGTGCTCAGGTACTACCATTTGATAAGAGAGATCATAAGTAAAGATGATGTAAAGATTGAAAGGATACCTATGATCAAAATGTGGCTGATCCTTTCATGAAAGCACTGTCCCAAAAAAAGTTTGATTGCCAGGTAAATACTATAGACATTAGGTATAAAGGTGATTAGCTCTAGTGCAAATGAGAGATTGTTAAATATGTATGTCCTAGAGACAATCCTTTAAGGGCATTTCTTATGTACATGACATTTCATTTATCAATTTAAGGCATTCTTTATTATTTAGTACTCATGAATCACTATATTCATTTGTTTGTTCATAAGTTAAACTATTTAATAAAGTCCCCAGTATAAAATAAATAGTGTAAAGGAAATCATGAAGTGTTCATGATGTGAGATTCCTATAATCTTTGGCTTTTGAAGTTCCCTATTTTCAAAATACCTAAGATGATAATCAAAGGAACAACTTAGGTAAATAAACTTATTTGAAAAGGAAAATACCAAAAGAGTGGAAATTCTCTTAGAGGTAAAATGGTCATTTCATCTTTAAAATGAGAGAAAAGTTTAGGCAAGTTTAAAATAGTCAAAGAACACATGTGAGACATAAAAAATTACCTTTTTAGGTGGTCATATGATAGAGAAAACAAAAGATCAGGCAACATGTGTCACAAAATGTCCACCTAGCCAAGGAAACCACCGTGAGCTAGTTTTACCATTTGCGTGATAGTTTCGAATACTTGTGTGATAAAATATCCAAGTTCGATTAGAATAATTTGAATTGTGCTTTAACTGAACTATCAAGTTTCTAGAAAACTCGAATCCAATAAAATCATACCAAATAGGTTCTAATCAACCTGTCCACTAAAAA
This sequence comes from Hura crepitans, assembly GCA_948208565.1. Taxonomy (NCBI): domain Eukaryota; kingdom Viridiplantae; phylum Streptophyta; class Magnoliopsida; order Malpighiales; family Euphorbiaceae; genus Hura; species Hura crepitans. The sequence goes on from CANXYI010471646.1 coordinate 2,700, forward strand.
GATAGTTGGAAAATGATTTGAACACTCTAGATTAACACCTATAAATAGCCTTCACCTCTTTATACATTAGATGAAGAAATTATTCAAGAGATACTTATTTTTTTGAAAAATGTGTTTTCTTGAGAGCTTTAACTATTTCTCAAAAAGTATCAATATTTTGAATTCATTCATTTAGAATATTATGAAAGTCCAAATTATTTTGAGTGAGTTCATCTTATTTGTGGGAGATATTTTCCACAAATTCGATGTTTCTCCATTGCAAATTCATTTGGTTGCTTGAAGCATCATAATTAGTAATTTCTAAGGGCCAGATATTATTTTTCCATCATAAAATCATATTTTCATCATTTTTATATGTTTAGTTACATAAAAATCATATTTTTTCATTAAATATAGCCAAATATCTTGTTTATTCATCATAAATTCATATATCCCAGTTGATGTAATGAATTTAAATCCTAGCTAGGATAGAACATATTTACCTTGGGTGGAAGTGATAAGGTTGGAAAGATATTTATTGTTATGATATATCATTTATGCATATGTATAATCAAACCTATGCTAAAACAGTTTTCCTAAAAATAAAATGTAGTTACAATAGATTCTCAACCCACTTTGACTAGGGATAGAAGCGAATGATTAGTAAGGGATAAGTCAATTACTACATCTAGCACCATGTTAGTTAATAAGGAATTGAAGTATTTTTAGCTGAAATTTTTCAAGCTTATACCCAAGCACTTGATCAGAACATGAATTCCTAGTTTGCTACCATTAAAGCCAACCTAGGTATAGGTGAGGGGGAGCTTGTAAAGATAAAGAGAAAAGAGTAGTAGGGTGTCGATGATAATTTTGAAGACATAGACGATTATGTTAATTAAAAGAGGGAATAAAACAATAAAAGGCTAATGTTGAGGTAGCATGAGATAGATGAACTAAAAATAATAGTCTAGAGGCATAAGAGTTTTGCCTTAGAGGATTTAAAGTCCTTTGCCATACTTAGAGAAAGACTCCGTAGTAAATATAAGATGCTTAAGTTGGCTAAATTTAGCAGGAAAGGAGATCCTAAAATGTATATTAGACAATATGTAACTATCATGGGTACCACGAGATTAAGTGAAAAACAAATTACTAACTTATTTATTTTATCACTAGATAGAGCACCCATTAAATAGTTTCATAAGCTAGATGAAGCTACCGCACAAAATTAGATTAAGTTGGTTAGAGCATTCACCAAGCAATACACTTTTAACACTGACATTATAGTCTCTCTGCATGACTTCAAGCTCTCTAAGCAGAAATTTGATTAGAGCTTTTATGATTTTCTTTTAAGATAGAGGAATAAAGTGGCTCAATTAGAAGTGTTACCTTTAAAGAAAGATCAAGTGAGGATAATGGTATAAAATGCACTTCTATACATTTCCAACAAGCTTTAATAACTTCTATTAAAGACTTCTCCAAAAATATATGATGTCGCTTTATGGGTCAAGGATGTTTAAAGTTAAGAGAAGTAGACATGGAAAAATAATTCTGAGTCTAGATTATCTTATCAAAAGTTATGGATATTCATGCCTTCAAAATTGTAAATTCTCAAGCTTAATCAAACTATTGTCAAAAGTGTTAGAGAAACTCAAAGAAAAGGTTTTCATCACACCATTAGCTCTAAAACCACCACTAAACTCACTTTTACCAAATTGGAATTCGAATGCCTATTGTAAATTCCACTAAGGCAAGTGGCATGATACTGATGATTGCATGTGCTTATGCCATATGGTTCAAGACTTAATAGATAATAAACTCTCATTAATCTTAGTAAGAACTCACCAACTACTAATGACAACCTATTGCCAAACCACAATAGGGTTCCACCTCCATAAAACATAGTAGTAATGGGAATAAGCTTACAAGAGAAGTATTGGTTTGGATTTATTTGTTGAAATAGGGATAAATAAAGGAAGGGTAGCCACATTACAACTTAACATTTGGGATAGTGATAAGAAAGTGGAAACTACTAACTTTTGGGATAAAATAAGTGACAAAATTTTTTTTTGAGATTAAAGTCATTACTAGAAGTGAAAGATTCTACAATGAGAAGGATAAGGAAGTTAGTAAGGAAGATATTCCTTTAAAAGAAGAAGAAGAAGAACAAGACTTGTTCTTAAAGCAAATGAAGGAAACCTAACCACATACAGATGTATGGGATCGCTTAATGACCTCCAAGAAACATAGAAAAGCTTCAATAAAAGCCTTAGACACTAGGAGTACTGAAACTAAAACCATGCTAGAGGAAGTAGTTAATTCAATTGTCAACAAGACTTTAGGCTTTATCGCCTTTTCTAATAAGGACTTAGCAATAGAAGGAAGGGACCATAACACACCTCTTTATAATCAAGCTATGATAAGAGAGAAACACATAACTTGTGCTATGGTAGATGATGGTTTCACCATTAATGTTATACCTTATAACTTTAGGATTGAGGAAAGAAGACTTAGAAGAATCCGATACAGTGATTAAAGCTTGTGATGACACCTAATACAATGTTAAAGGAACCTTTACTACTCCTATAAAAGTGGGTTTGATAGAAGCCAAGTTACTTTTGTTATCTTCCTTAAGTACCTATGGTTTCACAAGCTTAGCAGAGTTCCATCTGTGCTCCACTAAATGATCAAGTTTCCTTAAATAAAAAAGTTATAGAGATGAAGGCCTCAGCTATAGGATACACTATTGCAAGCTTAAATTTGGATCACTTTAAGGATTTGAAGTGGCCCTAATATATATGAAGATGAGATGGATCCTTACATTTTGAGCATGTAAAGAAGTAAGGCTTTTCTCTAAGGATAGGTATAGTAATAAATGACACAAAGGAATACCCACCTTTCTCGACTTCAAAGGTCAGACATATAGAAGAGGACATGGGTACAAAGAGAAGAATAAGGCACCTAAGTAAGTGATCATGTTAAGTGACTTCTTTATTAGTTGTGGCACTCGAACCTATACAAATCAATGGCATATTTAAATTAGGATTCAAAATCTTTGTAGATGTGATAACAAATTAAAGGCAAAAGGAACCAAGAGGAAATGAAGAGGAGATTTTAAAGCTGGAGTATTTGACCTTGGAAGCTTAAAAAGCTGAAGACATTTTAACACCAAATCTGATTGCTACCACTTAAGACTTTTTAAAATAATTCTTAAATGATAGATTAGATAATATAGTTAATAGTTCTTTAAATGATTTTTTTTAACTTTAGATCCTTTTGATGACAAGGTTTTCTCTTTTAAGGTTAATAAAGTAAATTCTAATTTTGCTTACTTCTTTGATATCTTACCTAATGGCGCTACATTTTATGATGAGAATTTTAATTATTAACTCTATTAATGTGTCAGAATTTAACTTAGGAGATGAACAAAATCCTAAGACCATATTACTAGCACAAGACTTATCACTTGAAGAAAGAAGCTCTCTAAAAGATGTATTGAAAACTGAAAAGTCATAAAAACGTCTTTAGGTCCTATGATGATATATAGTATGGATCGTGATATAGCTCAACACTATATCCTCACTTATCTTGATATTAAACATATTAAAAAGAAATTATGAAGAATGAGACTGGAATGAGCCACCAAAATTAAGGAAAAAATAAGAAAGCAAATAGAGGCTAACATTTTAGACGTAGTAGAATTCCTTACTTGGTTAGCAAATATAGTACCGATGCTTAAGAAGGATGGACGTGTGATAGTGTACATAAATTATAGAGATTTGAACAAGGCTTGCCCAAAAGATGACTTCCCCCTTACACATCAATGTTTTTATAGACAATGCTATCTTACACACTATGTGTTCTTTAACAGATAGGTTTTTAGGCTATAACCTGATCCTCATAGCCATTATGGATAAAAAAAAGACTACCTTAACTATTGAATGGGGTACATATCGCTATAGAGTTATACCATTTGGATTGAAAAATGTTGGCACCACCTATCATTATATGGCCACTACCTTATTGCATGATATGATGCATGAAGAAGTAGAGGTATCTGTAGATGATATGATTATGAAATCCAAAAGTAGGGAATGACATGTTGAAGTCTTAGAAAAATTTCTTATAAAGATTAAAAAGTATAATTTGCAAATTAATCTAAAAAAGTGTATATTTGGAGTCATATCTAAAAACTTTTAGGGTATGTAATAAGTCAAAGAGGCATAGAAGTAGGCCCTGAAAAGGTAAATACCATCCAAGAGATGCCTACACCCAAGAAACAAACCAAAATTAGAGGATTCCTAAGAAAGCTCCAGTACATATCAAGGTTTATCGCTAAGTTTACCTCTACCTGTGAGCTAGTCTTAAACTATTAAGAAAGAATAAACCATTAGAACGGACTAATGAATGTTAAGAGGTGTTTGAAATATCGCATTCTATTTGTTGTCACCTTGTAACACCCTAAAAATGTGAAAATAAAATGAAATGAAATAATAAAATATTTAATTTATAGGTGAAAATGGAAATAATAAAAATATTTTGGTTAAAAAGGAAATACCATTTTTTAAAATAATTAAACTTGGAGTTTCTATGCTTAAAGTGGTAAAAATTGAGTAAAAATAATATTAAAAAGGATAAAAATTGATATTTGGCTATGAGACCATGTGGACTATTGGATGGGATTTAAATGGCTAATGTAAGCCATCTATCCAAAGGGCATAAATATCTAAAATCTGCCTATATTTAATCAAAATAGAATGATGTTTTTTTTCTAGCATTAAAGAAGTTATGGAAAACTTCAATTAAATAATCGAGCACCTAAATTGCTAGGGTAGTTTGATTTAAACTAGCATATAAACATTGTATTGTAATTTTATACTCTCTTAATTGTGTTTATTATTTATTTGTGTATTCCTTTGCTTGGGTTATATCGGTTGAAGAAGAGGGAGAAGGGGGAGTTAGGAGGAGAAAAGTTAAAGGAAAGGTTATAATCAAAGCCTATACTATTTGCAAATCATTTTTATCTACTTAAGAATGATATGTGTATAGTCAATTTTTGATTTTCCTTTGAATTTATATGCAAAATATGTTAGTTAGATTTTCTACTTTAAATGGTTGATTTTTTATGAAATTTTGTGTTGTTTATGTGGATTTGGATCTGTTGGAATAATTTGAATGTGATATAAACCATATATGTTGTGTAAGTGTTGATTAGGATGTGTTTTGGCATGAATTGAGTGTGAAAAATTAGGTTTTTATAGCTGTTTCTGCAAAAAAATTGAGGAATTTTTTTATAGTTTTAAAGGGTTTATAGCAGTGACCTATGTTAGTCACGCCCGCGATCTCTTTGAGCTATGAAACACAAAAATTTAGGGGACACGACTATTACACACAAAGGTCACGCCTTTGACCCCTTAGAGATGTTATTGTTCATTTTTAGGGCCTCACAGTTGTGACCCCTAAAGGTCATGCCCGTGACCACTCTGACTAGTAGCCAATTTTTGAAAGTCTTTTAGAAATTAAAATACTTTTGAAAAAAGTTTTAAACCTAACTTAATCTAATGAGTTTATGCAATATTTGAGGCATGTAATACATGTGATATTGACTTATATGTGACACCATTATGTGTTCAAATGATGATGTGATAAGATGGAAAATTTCATGCTATGAAATGAAAGAATGATGAAAAATGTGTTATTGGTTGTGATGAGTTATACAAAAATGAATATGATACATGACAATTGAGTTGTGAGACTCCATGTAGTAAAGTTGTGAATACCAAGTATATATGTGTTGTCATGAGCAAGTTATGAATATATTATGTGATGAGACTAAAGTTTGTGTGTTGTGGAATGATTACATAAATCTTGAATTTGAAAGGAAAACTTGATAATAGCTATATAAACTTAATAAACAATGCCAATGTATGACTAGTCTAGTGTTGGCATTGGGATAAGTTGGCATGCCAATGAGGGATTTGTTTAGTAGTACTGCATCTTTTATCATGAGGCGTAATGGGTACAGTTGTGTAAGCCCCATTGGGTACTGTATAATATGTGTGCTTACTTGAGCAAGTGTGATAATGCAAGTATAGATGTATAAGCCCCATTAGGTACCGTACACATGTTTGATTACCTATTATCCAATTTACAATAGTCGTGGAATATAGTAGGCCAAACTAAACTAATTGATGAGTATATGCATGTAACTTAATTTGTATGAACAAGTAAGAGTTGATAAGGGATGTATATGACTAAAATGTAACTATGACAATTGTGTGAGCTTTTATACTTTCTTTATGGGTATGTAAGCATGTTGTAAGTTAAATTCATATGTGAGATCAACCTTTAAGGTAAGTTTATGCATAGTTTATATGTTGAATATGACATTATAAGGGTATTGAGATGTTTAAGTGAATGTTATTGTATAATATTAGGTAATCCAAGATTGATGATGTACCACTAACCGATTTGCTTAGTGTTTCCACCCATAGAGCATTGATAGAAATGGCATTATTTATGGGATCTACAGCTAACTTTGAAGCACGTATATTGTGTGTGTCTTTTTATTCTAAATAGTTCTATTGTGACACCCCCTACAGGATTCCTGAAGAAACCTAATAAGCGGTGCACTTCTCACCAGGTCACCCATCCTAAAATTTCCCTCGAGGTCATTCGTTTAACTTTTACCAATTTCACTCTAGATTATTTTATCTGACTCTAAAATCACTGTAGTCAGTTCCTGTAGTCCATTTAGGTTGAAAATAATCTTACTTAGTCATTATAGAGGAAATCTAATTATACTCAGGTACTAACTAAAAATTTGACAGCATAACGGTTGCTCGGGTCCTTACCCAAAATTTAATGAAGCCTGTTGAAACACTTCTATAAACAATTTACATCACCTGGACCCATCTGGTCCCCTATTCTCAACCTATCATCATCATCTATCACATATCAAACTCAGGTCTCAAGCCACAGATAAACAACCAAAAATATAGAGCCTCAGGCTCACATCAGCAACACATATCACATAGGATCATACATTCACCAAAAAACATGTATAAAAATACTTAATTTACATCAACAAGTCATAATCGCTTAATTACGTTACATTTCCAAAGCTGAAATACATTTTCCTACCCATTCCCATTTAAGTACATGGATATCTAACTGTATAACAACTACATCTAAAGTCTTCACCTATATCCTCTGAATCGCTGTCGTCATGCTTTACCAGGTAGGTCCCACTGTGGTGTTCCTGCGCACTAAAATTGGTACGCTAAGTGTACGAGATACTTAGTGGTGAACTTAAAACAATTTAATTATGTTATAATCTTATTAATTTATCTGAGCAGTTTAAGAATGATTTTACTTAGTTATGTAACTTAATTATTCACTAGGGTGCCAGATTACTAAAATACCTCTAGGGTATTTATCTGGTATGAAAATAGCATTTTGACTTGATTAAATCATTTAAGGCAAGTATTATTATTTTTAATCAGCATGCTTTACCAAAAATTTCTTTATTCACCTATATGTGGAAAATTTACTAAAATACCTTTTAACTGTATTTTTACTATTTTCTGAGTAAAAGTCCTTCAATAAGCTTAACTTCATCTTATATGATTATTTGTTACTTAATTTACTTCACTGAAACTGATCTGGCACATCTGTGCAAAATGTCCAAACTACCCCTTTAGCTTGCATCTTATCAAGACTTAGGGAATACTGTTCATTTATGTTTAATTCTTATGTTTATAATCAGTCTGTTCATTTACTTATTTTAATTCTCTAGCTTAACTAGGAAGATGACACTTTAAGACATTGGATCTAGAGGGAAAATAAATTGGTGTAGTGGTCCTCATTCTGGACCTACGTCGCTGCACCAACATGTGTGCCATGATAGAGATCAGCCGTAGCCTCCCTAAACACAATAAAATAACTGTGTGGCATAATAGTGATCAGCCTGTAGGCCTCCCCAACCATAATAAATAACTGTGTGATATAATGGAGATCAGCCCGTAGGCCTCCCCAGTCACCAATCATCAACAATCAGTGGGTGACATAATGGAGATCAATCCATAGGCCTCTCCAGCCACCAATAAAAACCATCAAGAACTGGGTGACATAATTGAAATCAATCCGTAGACTTCTCTAGCCACCAACTAGCAGCTGCAAAATCCTAAGTTGACCAGTCAACCCATCCAGTGGGTGTCTAATGAATAGGCTAAGTAGCTTAATTTAACTTTATTTATTAGCTAAAATTATTCTTATAATATTTAAATTTCAAAAATAGACAGTTAAAAATTTTATCTGATACTTCAAAAATTTACTCATACTGATATGGCTACTTTTTGGCTCTACCGGGTAAAATTCTCTCAAAAATTTTGGTCTGTTATGATAAAAAATTAAAGCCTCTTATGGTATGATTTATCACGGCATTTCCATTTTAAAACTTAATACTTTCTAGTTTAGTGACATTTTTGTTTCAGGTAGAGGTCAACAGGATAGTTACAAGTCATTTTAACCACTTTTGGAAGTTAGTTTTCTGAGACTGTTTTAAGTCCAATTTCAATTCAGTTTTCACTATTCTTTTTAATATTTTACTGGGAACTAGGCCAACTATAACTGGGCCAACTCCATAGCCAAAATCTAGGCACCCAAATACATGAAGAAAAGGTAGAAAGTTCACTTATATAACTCTTTGAAGGTGCCATCCTCACCAGGTCCATGCTGCCAGCACAATTCCAGTAAGTCACGGTAACTTTGTCCTCTTTTCATGAGCCTCTAAATGCCCTCCACTGGCTACCAATCCCTTATACACACACACATACATGTCTTAGCTATGATTTAGAATAAAAAATCACCCAAAAAGCCCAAGAAATGAGGGAGATACAACCATAAACTCACCTTGGTGTCATGGCTTGAGATTGTTCTGAACCAGTCACCTTGTTCGATTTTTTTCTCCCAAACCACAATTTCTTTTAGCCTGATTTTTTTTCTTGGTGGTGGCTAACATCCAAAAGAATTTTTAGCCATTGGAATCACTTCATTTGGCCACCAAAGAAGAAAGTTACGGCATGAAAATAAAGGGGGTGGCATCCAGAATTCTAGCAAAAGAGAGGAAAATTTGCAAAATGAATTTTGGTCTTTAACAAGTGGAAATCCACTTGTCCTATGCCCTTTGCCACTTGGCATGGTTACTCAGCTACTTGGCATTGCTGTGAGCCCCATTTTGACACCTCAAAATTGTCCCAAAAATTCTTGAATTATCTTGATTTTTTAAGAAACTTCAAAAATTCATAAAAATTCACTTGGACCTCCAAAAATTACATCGTTTATTTTAAAATTCCTATTTTAATCCCTGTACTTGCTCGTAAATTTTTGTGGCTAAATTTCACTGATAGGGCAGTTTTCAGATTACCTTGATTTACGCACTAACATAAAAAATTACGAGATTTTGCAAACGACCTTCGATTCCAAAAATTCTTTAACCATTAGACTCAGTGTGATTTTTTAGCTTTAGGGTCCACTATTTTCAAGTCTGTCCAGGCACATCCTGGGTCAGTCCTGCCCTAATGGGTAGCTTTCAGCCTGAAATGAATTTTTGGTTCTGCTAAATTTTTAAATTTTGCCCATTTCATCAAATTAAGGCCCCTCAAAATTTCATGACCCGTGCCACTACCTCAGTCTACTTGTAAGTGACCCGACACCCCAAGTGTATTTCTCGGACCCTGTGGCACTGTTCACCAAGCCTCGAAACACTGGCATTACATTTATGATTTATTAATTCTTTAGTACAATTTAGGTTTTTCCTATGTAAACCTTTGTTATAAAGATTGTTGATTTTTTGTTTATGTAAATAGCATTGTTTTTTATGGCTTGGATTTTTAACTACCACACTTTTGGTTTATTTTGATTTATAAGGTTTAGTTTTCTTCATAAATGTTTTATTGAAGCTTTTGAGATAGGTAATTGAATTTGGATTTGCAATGAGTTAAATGTGAATGTGAATGAGATGTGTATGTGAATTATTTTGAATGTATGATTGGGGCATTTAGATAGACTGGTGCCTTAGGCTCATAATGTGGCACTCCTCCATCTGGTGACTCCAGTCGTCAGGAGAAAGGGCGTCACAATTTATGGTTTTAGAGCCTAATTTAGGCGATTCTAGACCTAGGTTGTGAGTCCATTACATGTGCTAATGAATTTATGTGATATTTGTGTACATACCATTACATTTCATGAAATTAACCAGCAACCACTCATGTAAGTTGCTCTCTATCAATTTTAGGTACGCATGTCTAGCAACACTTAAAGAGACATAGACGAAGAGGTTGGGAGTCATGCTCCAGTGAGTAAAGGTGACTTAGGGAGTTCTATAGTGTCAAACCTAATACTTATGGGATAAAAAGCCTAAGGTCATCGAGCTATACTTCCCACTTTGATCAAGCTATTGAGACATGATATAGAATTGGTACCTCTGCCACTGCCTAAACCGACTCTAGTTGATAGGCTCAAAAAGTTCAGGACTGAGGAGTTTTTTAGGCTTAAGACTGAGGACTCAAGAATAATAGAATATTGGTTAGATTGCACTGTACGGATATTAGAGCAGATAAAATGCACTGAAGAGAAGTGTTTGATATGTGTTAAGGTTGTTCTTTAGAAAGAGGCCTATAATTAGTGGGTTAAATTAACTATAATGAAGCTAGTTAATACTATCTCTTGGGAGTTTTTCCAAGTAGAGTTTAAAAAGAGGTATATCATTGAAACCTATAAGGCAACAGAGTGCAAAGAGTTCCTTTAGATTAAGTAAAAGCAGCTGACAATTTTTAAGTTCAAGAAGGAATTCCATAGGCTTTTGAAATATGTTAAAGATATGTTTCCTATTAAGGTAGCTAAGTGTAAGAAATTTCAGGCTAGGCTTAACTTTAACATTAGAGTCCATGTGATAGACAACTAGATTAGGGATTTTTTTTAACTAGTGGGCACAGCTTTGAAAATTGAGGAGATCAATAAGATGAGCCAGAAGTAAAAGGGCAAGGATCAAGATAAGAGGTCCTAGGGATAGAATACATCCTATGCTACTAATAAGAAGCATAAGGGAATTGCTATGAGGGATAGACTTAAGGGCAGAATCAAAAGACTGGTCAAGGAATCACTTTCAGGAATAAGCCAGCAGCTAAAAGAGATCATGGGTAGGATTCGTAGCTATTACCCTAGGATCAGCTGCTAGAGGCACACTTGCATAGCCTTATGAGCATTATGGCAGGTGACATGGAAGAGCCATTGGCATATAACTATAGTGTGTTTCAAGTGTAGGGCTATTAATCACAGGCTTAAGGATTGCCCTAAGATGATAGAAGGAGAGGAATAGCAGACTCAAGATACTCAAGCCACTGCACTAGCAAAGCAGAATGCTTGAGAGATAGGATGCTACTAGAGCACTTTAAAGAGCTTCTTTAGACATTGGTTATAGGCCAGAGGCATAAGCCTTAGCCTATATATATGCCATTTATGCTAGAGAAAATGAGGATGTCCTTGCTGTACTGATAGGTACTTTTCCCTTTTTAACACTTTAGTACATGCATTAATAGATTATGGATTAAGTCATTCATATATTTGCACTACTCTATCACATAAGTGGGTTTTGGAACCTAAACAACTAAAACATCACATATAAGTAACTAGTCTATTAGGGTATAGTGTGATAGTAAACAAGTGTTTAGAGATTGTCCTTTGAAACATTAAGAATGCACGTTTTTGGCTAACTTGATTGAGTTCTCATATGATGAGTTTGATATGATTCTGAACATAGATTGGCTATATAAGCATCAGGTTATAGTAAACCATAGACTTAAGGGCATAAGTTTTAAGGCATCTGATAATGAGGTTGTGACCATTATGGGTGAGAGGTTGAATTTCCTCTCTAAAGTGATTTCATCTGCATTAGTTAAGAAGTTAGTTAGGAAATAAAGACATCCAAAAAGAGGAACCCAAGATCTAGGAAATGCCAATTGTGAGAGAGTTTTAAGATGTTTTTCTTAAGGAGTTGCTTAGATTGCCACCTAAAAAGGTAGTGCAATTTGCCATTGATGTTTTACCTAGTGCTGCACCAGTGTCCATACATACGTGTGTGTGTGTGTGTATAAGAAGATAGATGGGACTATGAGGTTATGTATTGATACAAACAGTAAAATAAGTTGATAGTGAAGAACAAGTACCCTCTCTCGCAAAGTAATAATTTGTTTGATTAGTTTAAGGGAGCAGGAGTGATCTTAAAAAAAAGACTTAAGGTCTAAATACTATCAACTAAAGGTGAAAGATGCTGATATGAATAAGACATCATTTAAAACTAGATATAGGCATTATGAAATTCTAGTGATGCCTTTCGAACTGACTAATGTACCTACTGTATTTATGAACCTTATGAACTAGGTCTTTCATTTATTCTTAGTTCACTTTGTAGCAGTCTTTATTATTGGTATCATGGTATATTCTAAGGATAAGGAAGAGCATAACAAGTAATTGAGATTGGTACTATAGAAACTAAGGGAGAAATAGTTGATGCCAGGTTTAACAAGTGTGACTTTTGGCTTGATAAAGTAGTTTTTCTTAGTCATATTATTTTATCTAATAAGGTTAGAGTGAACCCTAAAAAGGTTGAAGTAGTGATAAACTGGAAGCCACCTAAGAATGCCACTGAAGTTAGAAGTTCTTTAGGATTGGTAGGAGATTACAGATGCTTTGTGAAGGGATTTTCTATTATTGCATCTCCTTTGACCATATTATTGTAGAAAAATTCTAAGTTTGAGTGGAATGACAAGTGTTGGGCAAGTTTTAAGAAACTAAAAGAGATGTTAACTTAAGCTCTTATACTCAAATAGCTTGTGTAAGAAAGACTATGTGATATACAGTGATGCTTTCACAATTGTCTAAGTTGTGTGTTAATGTAGGAGGGTAAAGTAGTTGCTTATGCTTTTAGATAACTTAAGTCGCATGAGAGGAATTATTCTACCTATGATCTGGAACTTGAGCAATTATGTTTGCTCTAAAGATTTAGAGACATTACCTTTTTGGAGAAAGGTGTTTTATATACATAGATCATAAGAGCCTTAAGTACTTGCCTACTTAAAAAGAGCTTTACTTGAAGCAGATGAGATGGGTGGAATTACTTAAGGATTACGACTGCATAATTGATTACCATCCTGACAAGGCAAATGTTATAGTTGATGCCTTGAGTAGGAAATCTCTAGCAGGTATAACCTTTATGAGATTTTATATTCCATTTAGTTATATGCCTTTGTAAAAGTCTTTTAAAAGTTAATGCTATTATGTTTCTTTCATGTGTAACTTTGAGGGTAATGAATGTCTGACTGAAGCTTACATGTCATGGGGTAATTATAGCTAAGATGAGGTTGAGACCTGATTTGTTCTAACAAGTGAGAGAAGCTCAAAGGAGAGATGAGAAGCTACAAGGTGTAATAAGGCAGATCCAAGAGGGGAAGCCGAGTGAGTATGAAGTGACAGATGGCCAAGTGTACTATCAAGGTAGAATATGTATGCCAAATAATGCTAAGAAGAGATTAATCTTGGATGAGGCACATAGTAGTTCATATGCAATGCATCTAGGTAGTACTAAGCTGTACTAGGATCTAAAGGCTTATTACTAGTGGTCAGGTATGAAGATAGAGATAGCAAAATACATGACTAAATGTCTGATGTGTCATCAAGTTTTACTGAATTAGGTTCTATTAAGTTTGCTACAGCCTTTGGCAATACATAAATGGAAGTGGGACAAGATCACTATGGACTTTGTGATTGGCCTACCATTGACATAAAAAAGCATAATGCAATATGGGTGATAGTCGATAGATTAACTAAGTTAGCTTATTTCTTACCAGTGATACCTAACTATTCTCTAGAGCATTGGTAGAGATGTTTACTCAGGAAATAGTCAGATTACATAGAGTGTCTTTGTCCATTGTATCTAATAGAGACTTAAGGTTTTAGAAGAAATTGCATGAGGCTTTGGGCAAAAGGTTAAACTTTAGCATGACTTTCTATCCACAGACAGATGGCTAATCGAAAAGAGTCATTCAGGTAATATCTAAAAACTTGTGAGTTCAATTGTCTAAGTTATGTGAGTCATGTGATGCATTATGTTCATGGGCTTAAGGATATATTAGGAAGTTGTGTTATTGATTTTAAGGGTAGTTGGGATAGATATTTTTCATTGATGGAGTTTGCTTACAACAACAGCTATCAAGCTAGTATCAAGATGGCACCTTATAAGGCACTTTTATGGTAGAAAGTGCAAAATGCCTTTGTCTTATATAGAGCTTAGTAAAGATAAGGTGATGGGTCTAGATGTCATCAAACAAATTGAAGAAAAGGTTAGAGTGATTAAAGACAACCTAAAAATTTCCTCGGATAGGTAGAAATCTTATATAGACTCAAAGAGGAAAGACATTGAGTATGAGGTGGGTGATAATGTGTTTTTGAAAGTATCTCTTTGGAATAAAGTTCTTTGTTTTGGGAGAAAGGGAAAGCTTAGTCCTAGGTTTATCAGTCTATATGAGGTCATTGAGCATGCTGGATCGGTAGCTTATAGGCTAGCTTTAGCCTCTAAGTTAGGTAAGGTCTATAACATGTTCTATATGTCGATGTTGAGAAGGTATCGATTAGATCCTTCACATGTGATTTTAGTGGAATCTATGAAGTTATAACTATATTTCACTTATGAAGAGGAACCTATCAAGATCTTGGCTGGTGAAATAATAGAACTGAGGGATAAGTGAATTCCTTTAGTAAAGATATTATAAAGTAATCACAATACTGAAGAAGCCAATTAGGAAAGAGAGGACAATATGAGGCGTCACGTGTGATTTTAGTGGAATCTATGAAGTTATAACTGGATTTAACTTATGAAAATGAACCTATCAAGATCTTGGCTAGTGAAATAATAGAACTAAGGGATAAGTGAATACCTTTGGTAAAGATATTATGGAGGAATCACAATACTGAAGAAGCCACTTGGGAAAGAGAGGACAATATAAGGCGTCAATACCCTTACTTGTTTGATTTAGGTAATTATGAGGATGAAATTATATAAGAGAGGAAGGATGCAACGCTCCACAAAAATGTGAAAATAAAATAAAATAATAAAATATTTAATTTATGGGTGAAAATGGGAATAAAAATATTTGGATTAAAAAGGAAATATTTTTTAAAATAATTAAAATTGGAGTTTCTATGGAAAAAGTGGTAAAAATAATATTACGAAGGATTAAAAGCGATATTTGGCTATAGCGCCATGTGAATAGTTGGATGGGATTAAATTTGCTAATCTTAGCCATTATCCAAGGGTATAAATAGCCAAAATCTACCTATGGTTAATCAAAATAGAATGACTTTCATTTTCTGGCTTTAGAGAAGTTACAATGAACTTTAATTAAACAATTGAGCGCCTAAATTACAAAGGTAATCTAATCAAAACTAGCATCTAAACATTGCATTTTAATTTTTTGCTCTCCTAATTATGTTCATTGTGTATTTGTATATTCCTTTGGTTGGGTTATAGTGGTTGAAGAAGAAGGAGAAGAGGAAGCTAGGAGAAGAAAAGATAAAGGAAATGCTATAAATGAAGCTTAAACCATTCTCAAATAGTTTCTAATTGCTTAAGAATAGTATGCATATTGTCAATTTTTAATTTCCTTTCAAATATATATGCAAAATGTTTTAGTTAGGTTTTCTACTGTAAATGCTTGATTTTTTATGAAATTTTCTACTATCTATGTGTATTTGGATGTGCTAAAATTATTAAAATGTGATATAAACCATATGTGTCATGCAAGTGTTGATTAGGATGTGTTTTAGCATGAATTGAGTGTGAAAATTTGGGTTTTTACTATTTTTTTGTAAGAAAAATTGAGGAATTTTTGACAATTTTGAAGACTTCATGGCTATAACTGATAATTGTCACACCTGTGACCCCTTTGAGCCATAGATTACTGTTTTTGAAAAATTTGGGGGTTACAGCCATAACACATAAAATTCAAGCCCGTGACCCCTTTGAGATGTTACTATTCATTTTAGGCCTTATGGTTGTGACCCCCAAAGGTCATACCCTTGACCCCTCTAACTAACAACCAATTTTTAAAAGTTTTTACAAATTGAATTGCTTTTGAAAAATAATTTTAAACATGAGTTAATTTGATGAGTTTATGAAATATTTGAGGCATGTAATTAATGTGATGTTAATTTATATGTGATGCCTTTATGTGTTCTAATGATGGTTAATTTATATGTGACACCTTTGTGTGTTCTAATGATGGCATGATGAAATGGGAAATTTTGTGTTATGAAATGAAAGAATGATGGAAAGTGTGTTGTTGGCAGTGATTAGTTGTGAGAAAGTGAATATGATACATGACAATTGAGGTATAAGACTCTTTGTAGTAAAGTTATGAAAAACGAGTATGTATATGTGTTGTCATGAGCAAGTTATATGAACATATATGTGATGAGACTAAATTTTATATGTTGTGCAAGATTACATAAGTCTTGAGTATGAAAGGAAAATTTGATAATAGCTATATGAACTTAATAAACAATGCCCATATATGATTAGACTAGTGTTAGCTTTGGGATAAATTGGCATGTCAACAGGGGATTTGTTTAGCAATATTGCATCTTTATCATGAGATATAATGGGTATAGATGCATAACCCCATTAGGTACTATACAATATGTGTACTTATTTGAGCAAGTGTGATAATGTGAGTATAAACACGTAAGCCCCATTAGGTATTATATATTATATGAGCTCATTTTCATTATATGATATTGCAAGTATAGATGTGTAAGCTTTGTTGGGTACAATAGTCATGGAATATAATAGGTCAAACTAAACTAATTGATGAGTGTATGCAAGTAACTTATTTTGTATGAACAAATAAGAGTTGGTAAAAGATGTATGTGACTAAAATGTAACTGTGACAATTGTGTGAGCTTTTATACTTTCCTTATGAATATGTAAGCATGTTACATGTTAAATTCATATGTGAGACCACCCTTGAAGGTAAGTTCATGCACGATTTGTATATTGAGTATGACATGATAAGGGTATTGAGATGTTTAAATGAATGTTGTTGTATGATATTAAGGTAATCAAGATTGATTATACAGCACTAAGTGACTTTCATAGCGCATTAATTTTCCACGCGTATGCTGTAGATCGAGCATCGATAGAGGAGGCACTATATATGGGATCCGTAGTTGATTTTGAAACATATACATTACATGTGTCATTTTGTTTTGAATAGTTTTATGATTTATTAATTCTTTAATACAGTTAGGTTTTTCTTATGTAAACCATTGTTATGAAGATCGTTGGTTTATAGATGTAAACATCGTTGGTTTTTATGGCTTGGATTTTTAATAGCCATACTTTTTTTTACTTGAGTTTTCTTCATGAATGTTTTATTGAAGCTTGAGACAGATAATTGATATTGAATTTGTGATGAATTAAATGTGAATATGAATAAGACATTGTGTATACAAATTATTTCGAATGCATGATTAAGAGCATTTGGATAGACTGGTGCCTTGGGCTCATAATGTGGCACTTCTATATCTAATGGCTCTGGTGATTAGAAGGAGAGGCATCACACACCTCCTTTTCTAAGACCACCACTGTAACACCCTAGGCAAATGCCACATTGACTAAACATGGGAGAGATCTTAGGTATATAAAGTGCTCCCAAATCCCACATTAGATAAAAATGTAAAAAAAGGGAGGTTTATAAGGCTAAAACTCAACTACTTGTAATAACTTGGGTTAACCATTTTAGGCCATGTGGTTGGGCCATTTGCAAGTTATTTGGTATAGTTGGGTCTGGGTTGTTACAATTAGTATCAAATCCACTCCACTTATAACCTTGAGTAGTGGTGGGGCAAACCCCAATAAGGACATTAAGTCCCATAAAAATCTCACATTGACAAAACACATGAGAGATCTTTAGTGTAGAAAGTGCTCCCAAATCTCACATCAGATAAAAATATGGAGAGGAGGAGGTTTATAAGACTAAAACTTAACTACTAGCAATAACTTAGGTTAACTATTTTAGGCTATGTGGTCAGGCTATTTACAAGTTATTCAAGATAGTAAGGTTTAAGTTGTTACAATCACAACTAGAAAAACCTTCATATTATATTTGGTGATGGAAAAAGAATCAGTGGGGTAATATTAGTAAAAGAAGAAAAAAATGGAGTAGAAAACAAGGTCTGTTACCTCAATAGAAAATATTTATCCTACAAAGTTAAATATCTTAAGGTAGAAAAGATATGTATTGCTATGGTTTAGGAAATTAATAAATTAGAACATTACTTTTAGTTTTACAAGGTGATTGTCGTTACAACATCAGACCCATTAAAGTATCCATACTCAGTACCCTTTCTCCTAGGCAAATTAGTGAAATGGATGGTGATTTTGTAAAAGCATGATATAAAATATGTTACTATGAAAACATTAAAAGGGTGAGTTGAGGCTGAATTCTTACCTTAACAACTTGTTACTAATGATTCGAAATGGGAGATAGAGTTTCCAAATGAGCATCTAGGGGTAACATACAAGGATGGTAAATGTATTTTGATGGGGTAGTTAACTAGAGTGAGG
Organism: Hura crepitans; assembly: GCA_948208565.1. Classification (NCBI taxonomy): domain Eukaryota; kingdom Viridiplantae; phylum Streptophyta; class Magnoliopsida; order Malpighiales; family Euphorbiaceae; genus Hura; species Hura crepitans. The sequence continues at coordinate 21,358 of CANXYI010471646.1, forward strand.
CTGAAATTGGTGTAATCCTATTGTCACTTAGGAGAGAACCCATTCTATTAGCAAGAAGGCTTATGTTTAAAATGACTAGCAACATGGCTAAATACAAGGTGTGCCTATTCAATTTGGAATCCTTTATGGCTTTAAGAGTAAAAGATGTAAAGGAATAGGGAGATTCAATGCTTGTCACTCATCAAGTAGAAGGAAAACGGGAAATAAAAGAGGAGAAATTGAGACCCTACATTGATATGGTTAACATGATAAGATAAAAGTTCATTTTTATTAAGTTCCACTTCATTCTTGAGAAAGAAAATCAAATGGTAAATGCATTAGCAAGCTTAGCAAGTGTATGGGAATAGAAGGGTAAATCTAATCACAACCTATAATTGTAACTTCTCCCTCCTCACTATTCTATGAGCTAAAAGAGGTAAGAATCTCTTAGTTAAGTGGGTTACAAATAAAATCCATGTTACTATGATATAGAAAATTATTTGAATAATGGGAAATTACTTAATGGGATTAGTGCGAAAGATAAACTAGTATTGAAATATTTAGTTTCTTAGTTATTATATTTCGGTGGTAATCTTTACAAAAGATAGTCAATGGAGTACACCATAGGTGCTAAATAAAAAAGAAGCTGAAAAGGTCATGAGAGAAATACATGTTAAAACTTGGGCCCACATATGAATGGTGTAGCCTTAGTAAAGAAAATACTAAGGCAAGGGTAATAATAGAGCATTATGAAATCTGATTACTTTGACATTATCAAGAAATGTCATGATTGTTAAATTCATGCAAATCTCAAGCACATACCTTTAACAGAACTTCATAATCTGTCATTACATTGGCCTTTTTTAGCATGGGAAATAGACATAATGAGAAAAGTAAGGCCTAATTCAAATGGGAATAAGTTTATCGTGGTGGCTATAGACTATTTCTTTAAATGGGTTGAAGCTTAGTCCTTAACTAGAGGCAAAATAAATAAGGAAGCTTATTGAAAACCAAATCATTTGTGAATATGGGGCACTTCACCACATAGTAACTGATAACGGTGTCTAATTCCAAGGGAAAAAATTAAGAGCCTATTTGAGAAGTATAGGAATCAACACCATAAGTCATCCCTATATAGGCCTCAAGCAATAGAGCAGTGGAACCAGCAAACAAAACTATAAAAGAAAAGTTGTCTTTCAGTTTATAAGAGCATAAAACCACAGTTAGGACATCAATAGGAGCGATACCTTATCCATTGGTATATGTGATAAATGTTGTGTTGCCAATAAAATTGAAGATTAAGTTCTTAAGGTTTCAAAGATTATCTCAAAAGCAAAATGGGAAAGAAATATGTATGAAGAGTTAGCCTTATCAGATGAGAGAAGACTAAGAGCCTTGTACCACAACCAACTTTATCAAAAGAGAATGGAAAAAGTCTTTAATAAATGGGTTAATCCTTATAGGATCAAAAAAGGAGATCTAGTCCTAAAACAGATGAAGCCAAATTTACAAGACCCAAGAAGGCAAATTCAAACCTAACTAGGAAGGGCCATTCATAGTAAAACACCTTTTAAAAAGCAACATTGCAAAGTTATCTGACATGGAGTATAATTGGTTTCAAGAGCTTGTAAATGTAGATCACTTGAAAAATATTTTATTTAAGGTTTGTGTTAGTAATAACACCAATAAAAATCTATACCATATTGCTAAAGTCTTTATTATTTATGTTTGTTATAAGGTTTTAGTGTTCTTTAGAATAAGATGGTTTAAATGAGTAGGTAGAGTTAGATTTTCTCTCTCATCACTTAAAAGTCTCTTTTATGATGAATGATGATTGATGGTGCAAGCATTAAAATATTTAAAGAAATAATAAAGTCTTAAATTATTTTGAGAAGCTATAACAATTAAAAGGAAATCCTAACACTATCAAAATCAAAATCCAACTATCAACTATACTAATCTAAAAAAATAAAAGGAAAATCTAAACCAGTATAATGATGGCACTTTGAGCTCAAGCAATCATAAAATTACAACCTTTTATTTTGGCTATTTACCCATGATTTATATGCACTAGAGGTAGTCAATATTTCAATCTTATTTTTCTCCTTCATATCAACCATACTTTAGACTAGTTGCTTAAGCCATATCTTATTATCTCGCATCTAAGCTCAAGACCTCAAAAGCCACTCCGCATGGTAGACAACTCACTAGGAACTAGGATGTGCTGATGTAGTCCAATTTAGTGCTTTAAGTGAAAAAGTATATGCTAGCTACCTTATTCAAAACCTAGCAAGACCACATAATTCTCAAAGGAGGGAAAAGTTAGATGGGCCAATCTCCAATAAGGGCAAGTAAATCAAGTGGCATTATCAGTAAGCCATTCCATGAATTAGGTATAATCCCTAGTCCTATTATGTGCGATGTGATTGTTCCTATATAGGTAAAGTCTAGGCTGATATCCTCATAAGTTCTCTTTAAGAAGGCATTATCATTAACCTCTCTTAAAGTCGTAATTGGATAAGTAATAAACTACTAGTAAAATGAGAAGTAGGGTTATGACTTACCTTTTCCAAACCCAATAAGGTTTTAGCTAAAATCAAAGGGACCAAGTTGAGGCCTCCACGTAGATGATGTAAGAAGGTTATTACTAAAAACTAACCTTTACCAAAGTGGCTAACTAGTAGAAATTTACAAAAGGGCAATAGGCAATAA
>CANXYI010471765.1:0-13409 GCA_948208565.1 Hura crepitans
CATGGCAAGAGTATTGATTTGCTAAAGAGAAACACAGACCCCCAAAAAAAAAAGGTTATATAATAAATTAGTAATTGGAAGAAATATGCATCGTTTGAATACACATAACCCCAATTATTACGCTCAAGAGTCAGAAATCAAAACATAGTGCCCTCCCACTAAAATTTCTACTGAAATTGACTGTCATCAACTAATGCAGAGAAAAAAGTTCCAATGAGAAGGTACCATTATGGTGGAAGCAGACTCAGTTGAATCCCCATCAATTCGAACAGCAGTGCTGGAATCAGTATAAAATTGATGAACAAGATCAGGCTGTTGTTGAAGCACGTGATAGTACTGTCCTACAAAGAACGAACCCACCTACAAAATTTAAATTAAAAAAAAAAAAATCACTTCTTTTCACTTCAATATCCGTTCCTCACCATAAATCCAAAATGCAAATAGTTAAGCATCATCCTCCTAATCGAGATTTAATTACCTGAAAAGCACTAACAGGTGCCTGATATGGACTCCCCATTATTAAAAATTAAAAGAAAAAAAAAAGACAACAGAAAGTAAAAAAATCGCTTTTGCACAACACAAAAGCGCTCGAACAAGGAAGGTCAAAATTGAAGAGAATATGGTGATGGGTAACAGATCCAACAGTATGTAATATCTTTTAAACCCCAGGAATTAGGGTTTATGGGATATAAATGGCAATCTTTTGGCTATTAAAAATCGAATCTTTTCAGACTTCACAAACAGAAAGTGACGCTTTAAACGAGAAAAAGGTTTCTTTGTAGAGGAATTGAGGCGCAGAGGACTAATAGAAGGTATATAGATGCATGAAAGGAAAGAAAGAGGGAGATAGATCGACGCTATAAGAGGAGAGGGAGACACTGAACGAGAGAGAGAGAGAGAGAGAGAGAGAGTGAGGGGGTTGTGATTTGCTACTAGAAAAGGATAATACTAGGGATAGAAGCACGAAATCATATCCGTACATATGGCATACTTGGATTTGAAATCAGAACCGTACCATTAATTAAATAAGCAAAATTAATGTTGAATATAAATAATATATATTAATCAAATTAATTAAGTATTTGCAATATAGACGCTATATGATTGAGCAATTTTCTATTTCAATAACTGTCTCTTATAAAAATTTATGTATAGTTTATATTAATTAAATAAATAAAATTAATGTTATATATAAATCAAATTAATAAATATAAAATTTTTTAAAAATTAATGAATATGAGTCATATTGATACGTGACAGTTAGGGGTGTATAAAACCGAACCAAATCGATAGTTATTTCAGTTTATTTGATTTGATTTATTTAGTTTTCGATTTATTGGATTCGGTTTTTTAAAAAAATTTTGATTTTTTAATTTTGATAGTGAAAAATCGAATAAACTGAACCGACTGAACTATCAAAATGATGTCGTTTTGATATTTTTATGAAAAAAAATAAAAAATATAAAAAGTTCGGTTCGGTTCGATTTGTTAAAAAATTCTGTCGATTCAGTTCGATTTTGTATATTGAGTTCAATCGGTTCAATTTTTATTTATAAACAATTCAATCTATTCGGTTTCAATCGATTTTCAAACCGTATTGACCGATACACGTCCTGAAAGTATTTTATTAATTTTTTTTCTTTTAAGGAGAACAGAGATTTCTGTGTATCTCTTTGGACACTACAAAGCACTAAAGAGATAGAAGTGGCTCCAAGTGCAGATGGCCTAAAGAGCTAAGGAATCTATAACTCAAAATCTAATGTTGTAACCCCTAAAAAAATTCTGATGTTGTAACGAAGAAAGATAGAAATTATACATTTCATGAGTAAGTTTAGTGTGTGTGTATATATTTTCTCATTTTAACTAATCATTACATTATATATATATTTTTTTAAATTGGATAACTATATTTTTAGTGTCGATAAAAATATTTGTCCCCATTTATTATTGTTAAAATTTGAATTATTATAAAAATTATCAATTTTTATTTAATTGATAACTATAATTTCAAGTAATTTATATTTTTCATCATATTAATTTTTTTATAATGTTAATTTCAATAGATAAGATTTATATTTTTTTATTTTTATTTCAAAATAATAATTGACAATATATTTTTTTCAAAATTGAAAGAAAAATTAATTTAAACATTAAAAATAATTAAATATAATATGACTTTATTTTTTATAAATTAAAAATCTTTTAAATTATTATTATTATCAAAGTCAAACTTGAGTATCAAACCTAAATAATTTATTTGTTATCCAAACTCGCATTCAATTCGAGTGGTTGAGTGACCAATAAAATGAAAAAACTAATTTTAATGTATTAAAAATGTAATAAATGCTATATTTCATGAAAAATTAATTAAATACAAAATTAATTCTAATTGTTATAAATAAAAATATGAGATTTTTTTAATAATTAAAGTTTGAATTGTTATAAAATGTACGTCAGAGTTTGAATTGTCAACACTTTAATATATTAGGGACTAATTTATAGTCATCCCTTTTTAAATTAATGACTGAAAAATACAAAGGATCATTAAGAGGGGAAGTATGATAAAATTTATTCACTTGGTTGCAAGGATCTCAATCTATGAATTCAATGGTTAAAGGAAAATAGGATATTTTTGAGTAACGAATTTCACTCTTTTTTTTTTTTTGACCTAAGATAGCACAATTAATCGTGATTATTTCCACAATCAATCACATTGTCATTTTTATTTATATATTGTTTGAACAATTCACTGCAGTCGTTTGTTCTTTACTAATTGATTCGAGTTCAAATTGATATTATGGCCCATTTATTATTTATTTAACAAAGTTAATATTTTTTATGATAATTATTCATGTAAGAACAAGACAAATACAATCTAGAATATTTTTTGAATTAAATATATAACTCTCAGCATAATAATTATCATCTATTAAAACATAAGTAGTACATACACAATATGATCATCCAAGATTCTTTGATTGGGGATGCCACAGGCATGATCAAAACTAAAGTTTTAAACTAAGTGAAATGATTTGATTAGATTGACAAATAACAATCACATACCAAAGCTAGAATTTACCAAGCTACAACCTTCTCTTTTTTTTTTTTTGGGTTACCAATATTAACTCTGGGGCTAACCTAAAATGTCGTGGATTGTCAAAAGAACTATTCTTAGAAGTAAAAAAAAAAAAAAAAATCCTACTGTAGCACCTAAAAACGTAAAACTTGTGAATCTCAGCTATATCACCCCTTGTTCCCAAGGAAAGGAAAAGTTACAGATACATATGAGGCAAAAACAAGATTGCTGCAACCACTGTCCAGCCAATTTAGTCAGTAATAAGTCCCGTAGTACGGCTGTGAAACAGCAGCTGGCTGTTGAGCTGCGGCCAGTGTTGCTGTTGTAGCCGCTTGTGCATAACTTTGTTGAGGGAAAGCCTGCTGAAAGCAAGCAAAATTATCAAGCACTACAAAAATGATCATCAGGAAAAAGTAGTTCTGAAGCTCTTCGGATTCCCTTTTCTAGTTTTTACTTCAAATAGTTGATTCTCGCGATACAATACAATTCAAAATCATGTTCCTAGGCTACAATTTGCATATGAATTGCTGTTTTGCATAAAAGGAGGAAAATTTTATTCGTCATGATCAGATTTTCTTCTAACACCTTGGTGATGGATTTTACACGCAGCGAGAGTTTAAAAATATGAACAAGGCAAACTTGAAAATTTTGTACCTGAACAGGATATGTTGGAGGATAAGCACCGTAAGCAGCTGTTTGCCCAACGGATGTGGGTACTTGTGAACTAGCATAGTTGCTGCCATAACCACCATATGCACTGTATCCAGCCTATCACAAGAAACAAAAAAGTCTCATAACTCATATGAATAAATGGAATCTTATCTCATTACAATGGCTGAGAAAGAGTATGAGCACTGGGTATCAAATCACTAGCAGCACAATACAAGTTCTAATGGAAACTTTTCACCAAGCACGCACACAACTCACTGTATAAAAAGAAAATTCACATTTTACTATGAAACCAATTTGTTCCATCATCTTCTACTAAGGAAGAGAGACACCTATCAGAGCCAGCCTGAGAAAATCATTCAAATTATTATAATTCACAGAACACACTACACAAGGCCCTCCGATTATTGTATCATATCAAATATTCTGTCAAGTATTGAGGCCAATTATATTAAAAGAAGTAGATAAACTGCCAAAACCAGTAGATTAGAGCTAACATTTGAGGTGTGCACATTAAGAGAAGAGCCTCTCCCAAAATTAAGCTCTCAACCTTTTGATCATGACATTTGTAGCTGTAGTACATTACATAATATTATGATGTGCACTGGATCTGAAACAGAATCCATGTCTCAATCTTCAAACACTTCTCTCATGATTTTTGAAAAACATTTTTCCATTTGATACATGGATGGTTCTCCCATAATTGAGAGCAAGTAAACAGTAAAGCTACAGAATTTCTCAGTTCTTTTGGACATGCAACAAAAAAGAAAAGCAACTGAACATCCTTCTAATACTCGGCAAAATATACCAACCACATAAACAAGGTACATCATTGCAGAAGGAAGACATACCGGTTGGCCATAGCCTGGGGCCCATTGTTGTGCCTGTGCTTGTGTTGCTGGTGGCCAAGCTTGAGGCTGTACACCATAACCTGCTGTCCACTGGTTCTGTGCACTTGGATATGCTCCCATGAGAGACTGTGCAGGTGAAGTAGCATCAGCATAAGATCTTGCTAATTTTGCCTTATCGGAAGCTAGATAATCTTCTGCTTGGCGCTTTTTCAACTCAGACTTGCTCTTATGGGGTAGAAAAAGCTTGGCATGCCGATCATCAGCCTTCTTAATAGACTGTGCATCTCCAAACATGCCCAAAAACTGTAAAAAAATTGAAGAATTAGAAATATGTTATATGTATAATACTTTCTCACCTAGACCGGTTGAGTAGATTCAAGTCTTACAGAATATTATTCGAGTCAATACACCACTTAACAAAAATCCATGATTAGTAGATCTTTCCAGTAAAGTAGAAAAGAGAAAAAATTGACAGAGAATTACCTCCAAGAAAATACAAGATAATTCTTCTCTATCAGCAGCACTTGCTGCATTGAGGCTTTCTGAATTGGGCGTTATAAACTTTTCAACCAATGAATCTAAATAATCTATTCTCTTCGGTAATGACTGAATGGATTCAAGATGTATAAATGCCTGCAACAAATGAAAGGAATGACACAAGCTTAGCTACAAACAGAAGTGACAATACAAGGATACAAGATCACAAGTATATCTCTGAGCAAGCAAGGTGGGGAGGGGAAGAGAGAGAGAGACCTCAAGTAGTGGTTTTGACAGCGGAACATTTTCAAGTGCTTCAACCAGCATTTCCCTAGCCTTTTCCACATTTCCAGCAACCTAGCAAAAATTGTAAAGAAAAAAAAATAACAAATTAAAAACAGCACGATAATTCCACAAGTCCTTGATTGTCTATACTGAAAATGCATAGCTACCGCAAAATATAACATACAGAATAAGACAATTAATTAATTACTCGTCTTAGACACAAGTGTGAGATTACTACTGCAGCAAACCAAACAATATACAGCTATACATACATTCCAGACAAAAAACATATACATGATTTGTGAAGGATGAGAAAAACTGAAATGTAAATGAACAGTGCTAGTGAAATTGAACTACAACGTTTACCAACTAATTTCATCAAAATGGCACAATCCTGCAGTAAGGTTCACAGATTGTGAAAACCAAGCCAAGGAAATTCTAAAAGTACTATCCTTGAACATTCAACACATGGTTACTCTCTATATTTTAAAGATCACGTTTTTGGCACTCGAGTAAAAGAACATTTACCATTGCATCAAGCCTGAGAAGCAGTGATAATAAAAAATGCATTATTCCTTCTAAAACTACCACTTTCAGAGCATGTCAATAAGCAACAATTTCATAAAAAATGATGCACATTTTACCTATCAGCCAGAACATAGATTTTTTTTTTCATTTAAATTTTGACAGAGACGGTCTCATAATATCTTTAGCATATGTTCATCTTTGGAAGAAAATGCAAAGAAATAGTCAATGTGATGCACACAGAAAGAAACACTAAGTCATCTGCAAAGCAATAAATAAACAAACACACACACACACACACACACATGACAGCTCACACGGAAAAAAAAATAATGACCATACAAGATGATTTGAATTATTTTTTAAATTTTGAATCAAGTAGACTGATAGAATCTTTTATCTGACCTTCATCTTTAAAATAAAATGCATAAGAAATGGTTGACATGTACAAGAAACATGCTGTCCTCCAAAGATAGTCTAAACTAACATTAATACATATATTTTAGACACATGTTATGATACAACAGATCTTACCAAAAATAGAAACCGAGAGAATTGTGCATATAACATTGGCAACACCTGCGAATGCTCTTTCCCTTTTTCAATAGCTATGGCCTGTTCATATAAAGAAACGGCATCCTTGGGATTACCCTGTAAAACAAAATAAACACAAAATATAAAACATCTAACATCTAAATCAAAAATAAGATGCGGCCAATTTTTCATGTCTGCATCCTTTACAATTGCAGACTTCATAGCATTAGCTTACCAGCCGATGTTCCATGTTTGCATGCTTAACAACTGCTTCAAGAAGACCAGGCGCAATTTCACCGTGCAAAAGTTGGTATGCAGCTCGGGCACCAGCTATATCTCCACTCTGCTCTCTGATTCGAGCAGCAAAAAGGTGAATCTCCGGTTGTCTCTGTTAGATTTAAGGGATAAACAAACAACTTGTAAGTGAGGACATTCTGGCACAATCAAATACGAGGTCGTTATTCTTATTCAGTATCCTCAAGCTAGAATATCAATATGATCTCCATTAGCATGAAAGAATAAAATAACTAGCATACATCTAATAACAGTATTCAGATAAGAAAATCAGACACACATCACTTGCAGCATATAGATGGAAGGAGACACAGCAGAATAACAAACCAAATAACACGCAATCTTTTGGCATAAGAAATGAAATACCCCTATTCCTCTCTAACTTTTTACACACAGATGAGATCAAATTGCCTTTACCAGAAGAATTAATTTCCCATTACTGATTGTTTACCTCAATAAAGCAGTGTAAAATATGTTTATATAAGTTAGAACTTCACAACATTCCAATTAAGAAAACAATTATAAACCTTACAAAGCAACAGCTAACTTCATAACTAGATGCTGCCCAATTATTTTGGAAAAAAAAATACTGCTGAAATAACAATAAAGACCCCACAAATCATAGAACTGTACTTCAGATTCAGAATTTCATACCTTGACAAATACTTGAGTTGCACGAGCTAGCGCATTATTAGCAAGATCCATACTTGCACAGGCTTCCATGCATAGGACATAACGTACCCAATACTCAGGATAATTGGCACAAGCAATCAGGCACCTTTCATATAACTTGACCACCTGACACACAAAAAAATAACGTCAAAGACTGAAAAACACACAGGAAAATGCAAATATGTTAACAGAACAGAAAACGCAAAGCACAGAGGAGATATGCATAAGAAGTACTCCATTGGGGAACAGAAAGGCCCCTCAAATACGAAATGAGGGACCCTCCTTGCCTGACAGATAGATTGTTAGGAAGACAAGAAGATACCTGCATGCATAACATATGAATTTTAAGAAGAATAAAATCTCAAGACATACATGAACCTAGAATGTCCACTGACAAACAAGGGTTTGAAGTACTTAGCCTTAAAGAAACCAAATCGAAGGCCCATGCTTTAGTCTCAGTTCAAATTCTGATTTAAAAAGTTGCTTCATCCAACGGTTTAGCCAATAAAGCATATGATGCAGCAGATATTATTTAACTGTAAGTCAATATATAACAAGGGCAACTAAAAACTGCGAACTATAAAAATAGTCAAGGATGGACAATAAACAAACCCAAATACCTTGTTCAAATCATCTTCTCTTTCTATAAAATCCAGATAGTTATGCCAATTCTCAAGCTCTGCAACATTGAGGGGCCGCACATGAAAGTAAGGCCTCCTAATAGCATTTTCAAAATCAGATATCTTAGAATCGTACTCTTTAGCTTTCTTATATATCTCTTCTCTAATGGCGATATACTTCTCCAACTCCTCTGCTTCTGTTAAGCCAGCACTTACAGGTTTAGATGCTTGTTCAGCAGCATCAGGATGAAGTTTTCCCTCATTTGCTTCGTCACCTCCTGCAGGAGCAGGCACAGCAGCTGCAGCTGCAGCAGCTTCCTCAGCAGTTCTTAATTCTGCCAAAGTGTGACTAGCAGCAAAAGCCTTAAATCTGCAATTCCAGCAACAAGAAAACTATGAAACTGACTAATTATTCCTAAATAATTCATTTTAACATCTGTATTCAGCTCAATTCAAAACCATTATATGTACTAAAAAGCTAAAGCCAAATAAATATATAGATTGAAGGAGGAACAGATAGGCGGAAAAAAAAAAGGAAAAAAGAAACAGATGGGGGCCATCTACCAGGAAAATAAATCAAAATGCAGCATCAAGAGTTGAGACAGATTGCCAAACATAAAACCACTCTGAACAACACGTTAATAGAGAAGACAGGTCAAACCTGACATGTGCACAAGAAATTGCTTTCTCTGTAAATTCTATTTACTACAATTTATCAACATTGACGGGACACCAAAATCAATCTAGTTCTAAAAATACTTAAAATAAGCCAGTTGAAAAGAGAGGAATCTTCATGAACACAAGTGCCTACACCACTATACATGCAAGCACAGTACTCCCTAAATGAGTACGACATAGTATCAGAGGAAAAGGAAAGTATCAAACCTTACAAGCATTGTCTACTGACTAAAAAATCTATTAATTTAGCATCTAATTCAATTACAATAAACATAACAAATAATAAGCATTGAAAACATGTAAAATAGAGTTAAAATCAATTTTCCTCAGTCTGAAGACTACTGTTCCTGCTCATCCAAAATGTCAAAAGACGAAGAGATTCCTATTCAGACAATACATACATGTAATATCACATTGCTCCAACAGGCAAAACAAGCTTGACATAGATACAATTTACCACCACAAAATACTTATGTTGCACAATTACAAACTTACTACATCACAAAGAATAACAATTTAGAATGTAAGATGATAATTAATTGCAAACGCAAGCAAAAAACTTACCTAGTAAAATAATCATCAAGCCGTTTATTTGGAATCTCCAATATCCTTGTGTAAATCACAGCAACATGGCTCCACTGTGCATGCATTTCTTCATATTCAATGTACTTGTCCCAAAGGGGGAAAGACAAATAATCTGTTCCAACGTAAGCTATTCCTCGCTCAAAAAGCCTAGTGCACAAGAAAAATATTGTTACGACATAAATATTGACACAAACACAGCCAATGCTGACATGTCCATATGGGAGACACTGGCACTAAAGTTGAAGGAAGAATTCACTCTAACAGCATGACACTTCCAAATGCTGTATTTACCTTCCTGATATAAACCATACTATGTCTGAAATGGAGCAGTGACTGAGACCATCTTGGCCCTTAACTGGGCGAGATCTTCACAGCATCATATTGCATATTGATGCACCTCAGAGTTTCAAAGTTAAAAGACAGCAATAATTCAAAAACAACTATAATCTATGATGCAGACATTCGAGAAGGGAAGGTGCATAACTATGCCAGGATAATAGATCCGATATCCTAAAAGAAAAGTCAAAGAACTACCAAAAGAGTAGGGTCAAAACCAAGGGTCTATACATCAGAAAAATGCATTTCTAAAGCATTCCCATCACAACTTCTCCAAAACGTGAGCAATCGCTGTTGCAGGCATACTGAAACTGATGTTAGAGAGCAACCAAAATTCTAGTGACACAAGAAATCATGCAATCACAAACCACTTCTTACAAACCATATCAATGTGCATTTGAACGGCTATTACCTTCTGATAGTGTCAGGATCTTCATATGTATTTATGGCAAATACGCAATAATGTAACCAAATATCCACTGAATAAGTCACTCCCAGAATAGCCCGTTCATATACTTCCACAACTTTATCCATACAACCAAAGCGTGCCTCATGATCTGCATACTTTTTCCAATAGCCATAGCACAATGGGAATTCAGCCAAAAAGGCATCATATACTTTTCGAATTTTCAATACCTTGTCCTGCATCAGATTTAAATAAAATTATTAAGACCAAGGAAATTAAAAGCTCCAACACCTTGCAAGTGAGATGACATTCCATAAGTCCCCAGTTTGAATCACATCTAGTTTTTAATCCAATGAACATTTGATATCCTCATTTGTTTTTTTCCTTTTTAGCATAACTAAAGTTAGAAAAAGTTGGAAGTGAAAACCTCTTGATGCAAACTAAGTTGCATGGGCAATGTATCCTATGCACCACCCTAAAGCTAACTTATCTCATTAGTACAGAATTTTATTATGAAGCATGATTTAATGTTCAAATCCCCAGTATCACATAGTGCACCACACAGCCAATTTTCAGGAAAGCTAATTAAGCACTTTTTGATTTTCCAATCCCCAAAATCATGTAGTGCACAACACACTTAAACGTTTCAACAACAGCTGGCTTTTTAACGAGAATAAATTTTGGAAAAAATAACCTGCTATTCACACAAAACATATATGGAGGGGAAAAAAAAAAGAAAATAAATTAATTCAGGAGATTGTTTTCAGCTGATCATAATCTTAAATTCATTACCCCTGCCATCTTCTCAGTTTCATCAATCAAGGCAGTCCATGCATCAAAATCTAAGGAATTAGCTCTCACAATACTCCACAATCTTTCCTCCTCACCTGACATTGGCAGAACTGCGAAGAGAAAAGGGGACAAAAAGGAAAAAAAAATAAAGTGAGGTCTGCATAAGTAAAAAATAAGAAATAATACTAAACAGAACACAAATATCAACAACTAGCAAAAAGACAACAAAAGTTATTTTAACACATTAACAAACGGACTGATGCATTCAACTTGATGTGAAGTTTTGCTGATGTTTTAAAAAAAATGCATCTAAGCATGCAAATGTATAAATGACTTTCAGTTTTCAAGTAATCCACTTCATAGCATTCTTAGGTTGAAGGAAGGCAAATAAGTCTTTTGGTGAGAAGATCAAACCATTACAGTGATACTCGTTACAAAGAAGCATGGTACAAGTATACTATCGAAAAATAGAATACAAGGAAAATGTCAAGATTCAAGAATAGCATACAAAAACAAAAGGGATAACAGTTGTTGCATGCATCTCTCCAAACAACAACATCATGACAAACCCAAATCAACATTAACAGGAAAATTGTTACATTTCTGCAGCAATTAAATTTCCTAGATATTAGGAATTAATAAAATTTTCCTAGTTTAAATAAGATTCTTTAGATATTAGGAATTAATAAAACATTCCTAGCTTAAATCAGTTTCTCTGTTAGAATTTAATAAAACCTTACTAGTTAAAATAGGAGATTTTATTTCCTAGTTAGAAGAGAATTTTCAGGATTGTAACCTCTATTTAGAGAGGCTGATTTTTAATCAATAAAGTAAGAAAATAACTTTCATAAAACAAGAATACAGAGATTGGAGTTCTCTCCTATCGAATTCCAAGGTAGTTCCCTTTGAAGAGTTCCCTACCAAGTAACAATAGGAAGGCCTAAGAACAAGAATAAGGGTGTAGATCCCTTACTTGGACCTGATTTTCCGGTTAATCATCCGGAGACTCAATCCTTAACACAGGACCATAACAAAAATACAAAACAAAGAAGTAGCAAACTTGAATTGGAATGAGCCAAGCATCCATTTAAAGGCCTATACCAACATTACAAACTAGACATATCCAACACTTCAATGCACTATATACACATCATAAGTGCATAGAAAGCATACCAGATCCATCCACATACTGCTGCTGAGCACCAACATCAGTTTCCCCTGCAACAACTGCTGAAGTACCATTCTCTGCTGAAAGGAAGCTTCCTGCTCCACTACTGATGTTCCCATTTGTAGCAGAATTGTAACCAGCAGCTTGAGGTGGCTCCACAGATGCATTCTCAGCAGCAGTAACATTCTCACTAGCGTTGCCCATTCCAACATCATGCTTACTCTCATATGTCGGATTCGCATGGTCCCCTTGTACGCCAGAATTATAACTAGGGGCGGCAGGGGTAGTATAAGCTACCCCATCAGCGGTATAAATAGTAGAATCAGTAACAACATTCGAACTGGCACCACCATAGCCAGCAGAAGCATATGCAGCAGATGCATAATCTGTAACCGTAGACGTTTCAGCAACTACCATCTCACTATCTCCCATACTAAATTAATCAAGCCACTCTTATCTCTATACTAATATCTGCACAATACAATAAAGAACATAATCAACAAAGGATAAAAACGGATAAACACAATACTGAAAATTACATAACCCAATCTTTAATTGTAAAATAGTGAAAAGGTATAAATTTTATATTGAACAAACTTACAAATAAAATTACGAGCCAAGACATTGCTACTTCAGTCTCGAGGCAATCAATTGCACAATTAACAGAGAAAAGAAAATTAAACGCAACATCGAATCTTCAAATTGGAAGAAAATAGCTTACACACTGGGAATGATGACGAACAAACCCTAAGTAAAACCTTAATCAAATTAAACCTAAGTAAGCCCCAAGACTAAAATAAGCAGAGGTGAGAGAGAAAAAAGATGAGCGGAGTTACCAGTGGCAGATGAAGCGCCGCCGTTTAAGTTCGAGAGAGTTCAAGATTTAGGTTCGGCGTCTCCGAGATGGATTGGAGGAGCTTTCAGGGGTTTGTTTTTCGTTTCGTTTCTTTTTGGTGAGGGCTACACAGAAACGGGGAGAAGCTAAAGGGCTGTACCTTCTCCCCTTGATATATGATATATATTTATATATAGTATAGAATTGTGTGCTTCCCGCTCATGTTTATCCACACGGCTCTTATTCAATCTTGACCGTCAATGTTAGCGATGTTTCTAATCTTGACCTTTAGCCATATTAGAATATTGAAAAATTATAAATTAAAGAGGATGTATTCGATTAAAATTTTAATAGATTTTTTTTAAAGATTTTTAATTATTTATTTTTAAATATTTTGATAGATCTTTAAATTATGAATGATATTAATCACCTTTCTAAAAAAGTATGAATGATTTTAAATAACTTTTATTAAATTTCTACAGATTTTAAATTACTTTTATAAATTTTTTATTTTTATTACTCAAATTTTTAAATATTTTATACATTTATTTTTATTACTTAAATTAATGTTTTATTGTTAATTTTAAAGGAATCTAATTAGATATT